>CM076583.1:335819882-336106488 GCA_034641835.2 Pinus albicaulis
AATGTACCATTTTTCTTGTACTTGATATTGTACATCCCTTTGTATCCAATGGGTTTCTTCCCTAATGGAAGTGGTGTGATATCACAGGTATAATTTTTGATCAAACTATCATATTTGACTACCATGGATATTTCCCAATTTGGTCTCCCTTGTGCTTCCTTAAACATCTTGACTCATAGATTTCCTTAATATTGACCATGAGAGAAAAGTTGACTATGTTCTTTGTTTTCTCTTTCCACTTAATAATCATCCCTTGATCATTTCTCTTATTCAAACATATCTAATGTTGTTGTGCCATTACTTGGGTCTCTTCTTGTGATCTTCCTCATCCAAGTCAATATCGCCACCATGACCTGGACCATTTTTGGCTTGAGGGGTCTTGACCCAGGTTTAGAGGTTGAAGTTTGCCAAAAAACCTCTATACTATTGGCCCTTTCAGTAATGACCTACTTATGCAGGCCAAATTATCACCCGAAGTAGTATGGGAGGGTGCTGGAACCAGGTTTCTGCACCCTGAGAGAGAGTAGGGAATCAAGGAAGATCTGTGTTCGCAACCTCTGGGATTCTCACAAACAGGTCTAATTGCAAGTTCGTTAATAGTATAATCCACAATTAATCATAACATAACTATTACCATACACAGATCTAGTCAGTACCTTCGCATCCATGTGCGTATCAGCAGTTACCAGTACATAATATCATAAAAGCATCAATAACAGATCACAGATATACTTCATTCCATAACACATATATCTTCGCAGCATAAACATATAGCATAGATGTATTCAAAACACCAGAAATATTATGAATATTTGCATCAACAGTAGCACAATAAATCCAGATAACACAGAGATACTTCAACTATACTGCATATATTAGCATCCGAAAACCCAGTTACAACCCAAACATAGCCTGCGCACATAGCTAGTATGGTTTGCAAACAATAAGACCGAGGATCTCCACACATATAGCCAGCAGGAGTCCTTACCCAAAACAACCCAAAACAGATCTAAAAGTTTGCATGTAGCCTTAGTCCAAATTTATGCCTATCTTCTAGACTCCAAATATTCATCTATTTATATCGATTTAGCCTACGTTTTCCTGTGGTCTGCAAACTGTGGTTTGCGGACTCTAGGTATACCCTTTGACCCATTACAATGCTTTTGGGGCTTTGACCCACCCAAAAACCCCTATGTTAAACTAATTAATATAAAAATATACAAAATTCGTAGCTTTAGAGAGCCTTGTTCCAACACGCCCCCAACACAATCTTGTGACTCGTCCTGAGTCACAACTTAGGTGGAATATTCATTCATTCTTTGAGCTGCTCCAGGGTGGTAATAAGTGGCGGAAGTACTTGAAGGTTTTTCTTAGCAGCTGTCTGTGCAATTTCCACCAGTTTCTATGATGGAGGTTCTTTTGAAGTAGTGGTGATTCTTTAAAGAGCTTGGTTCAACCGTTGGACCGCCCCATCTATGTCTTGTGAGAGATTTAGGGCGTCCTTCGATCAAGGTGTCAAATGGCCACTAAGGATTTGATTTTTGCGTTGGAGCGCAAAAATGTCGCTACAAAGTGTATGGATGGTTTGGAGTCGTGCAAAGTGCTGAGAGGGAACAAGGGTAGACATTGTTGCTTCCAGCTGTTCGAAATCCTTCTCCTTCTGGGTTAATTCCTGATCAATCTCATGGAGGAGAGGGTCGTGCTATACCTTGAACCAAATTTCCATATATTTTTCCAGCAGAGCAACACCCTGACTGACTTACGCCGAGATAATATCAGTGGCTTATGCAATTAGTGTAGCTCGTTGGGCATGTTCCTCCAGGGGGGTCCTAGGATGGAGCTTGGTTTGCAGCAATGCAATCTGAAGCTCAAACTCGGCCCTGACAGTGGATACCTCAGCCCTAGAGGCCTTCAGAGTGGCTACCAGATCCTCAACCTTGGCCTGGGGCTCAACAGATGCAGGAATGACCCCAGACATATTGTTGCATAGTCGATCAAGTCGTTGTTCCAAGGTATCCTACTACGTGAGAAGGGCAACATGCGCAGCCTGGAACCGGGAAACTTCAGCAGCATGGGTCACAACATTCTGCTTGGTTGCACTGAGGTGTTGTTGTGCGCAAATTTCTTGGTGTTGTACTTCACTAATGAGGGTCGTAAGTAGCGCACACAACTGCTCGTTAGGTAGCCGACTAACATCAAGGGTGACTGGACCTCCTTGGACCTGGCAACAAAGGTCAGCGGGTTCCATTGTAAGGGCAACACTTGGGAGATGGCAGGGCTGACTAGATGTAGTGGATGGTAATATAGTAATGGGGACCTGCTGGCCCAATGACCCTACGTGATCCTGGCTCGCTAAATTTAGCCTCTCTTACTTGCTGCTTACTGGAGTCTGCCTTGCTTGATCAACACTCACTTGAAGGTTGTCCACTGTGAGCCGAAGGGCTCACAACTCTGTCTACAATCCGTCCAATGCAGCGTTGTTCCATTCTTCCCAGTAAGCCATTGATCAACAGCCACAATGGTGACAACATCAACAATCTTATCCAGGTCATCCTCTGTCAAGGTACTATCCACGTTGGTATGAGCCTTATTGGCCTTGCGCTTCTTGTGAGGGCCTTGGGATGATTCGCAAGCATGTTTGAGATTCATGGGGAATGACGTATATGCTAATTCTTCATCGGTGAAGGTCTGGTCTGGCTGGGATTCCAGTTCTAGCGACACGGTAGAATTGCTAGGAGTGGTTCACAGTGGAATTCCTGGCGTTGCTGTTGAGTCGAGCAGAATGAAGGTCCTTGGTACTACAGGGGTACCAGATATAGCTGCTGCATTGACAGCAGAAGGTGGGGCATCTACCTTCCACTCTGCCAGCCAAGTATCGATATCCCGTTGAATGTCAGCCTCGGTCACCATGTATGGTAGTTTAAGCCACGTACGCCCCCTATGAGCTCGAATTTGCACATCATGCACTGTAAACTAGAAGGCAACAATGTGCTTGTACTTTTCGCAGACTACCAGGGATAGGCATGGCTAGGAAGCAATGGCTGCGGAGATACTGCCCTCGTAGAGTAGCTAGAAGGTCTTATTTTCTTAAATATGTTGGGGGTTCTTGGAATCCCAGAGATTGGAAAATCGCGCTCTTTCACACATGTCGCTCTCTAGGGGGGGAAGACCACATCTTCCAGGAGTTCCTAGGAAACTAACACAATCAACAAGATCAACCATGAGTAGTAGAAGGCATTGCCTTACTCCTGAGCCTCAAGCACATTGTCAAGGAATTATTCTACTAGATACTGGGACTAGTTATAACAGATACCCTTCGCACACTGACCCACAACCTGAATAGCGTGAGCAGGGGTGGAGGCAGCCTGAAATTTCTGCATCATCTTGCAGGCGAGGATTTGAGTGCCCAAATGGGTGCCAGGTTTCGAAATTGTATCAATCTGGAAGCCCATTTTGTTACGCTTGACCCTGTATGCAGCTCGGACGGTTTTAGCGAGGTGATGCTCATATATTTTACCTGTGCAATCCCATGGATTGGGCCCATGCATCAGAAGGCTAGTAATGCGGTGAATGATAGCAGAATCTATTGGTATGCGGTCTTGGAGCCACAAATAGTTGTCGTGAACCAGTGCCAACAACTGGTGCACAATCAGGCTAGTAATATTGTAATGGCTGAAGTGAGGAAGATGCAGTAAATTCAAGATTTCAGACCCAGCTAGCCCCCTAACCCAAATCAATGGCTCCACCTTGGGTACACCATCTTCAATGACTTTTTATAAATATAGGTATGGAGCTAGCACAGGGAAAGCATCCAGGTTACCCAGATCATGATCATCAAACGTGATGTGGGGGAGGTGGCCAACCATATCCCCTAGCTGAGGCACATCTGTAGGGACCAATGGCGTTCGAAGACTTGAGCGAACAACATCTACATTGGGCATGCATGCCGCTGATCTGCGTGGCCAAACATATGGGGGAAACCATGTCAGTGGGGTCACCTGTAGACCTTATGCTGAGAGGGCCATGGGATTCGGAGGGGCGGGGTTTGGAGGGCCCACCAACGATTTATTCTTAGGCTTTTTAGTGGGGGACTACCGAGTTTGAGGGGAATTATGAGGTTTTTTGCCTACCCACCGTATTTTAATAACCTTCCCTTTTACCTTCTGCATGGCTAAGGTGGAAGATACTTCTTCTGCTATGGGGTTTACTTCGCGGACTTCATCAGATTCTTCTTCCTCAGAGGTCTTCTCAAGAGGGGGACCAACAGGGTTAGCACCAGGCATTCGATCTTGGAAGATAAATTCGACGGAGCTACCGTCATATGGTGCAGCTTTAGAATTCATGCGTACAACCTGAAGATGAAATATATCAGAGCAATCGAGAGTTGAGAAGCTAGACCAGGTCATAAACCCCACGGTAGGAATAATCCCTAATTTATAGCCATCCTGAGGGGAAGCCAGCTCATAATTCCTTAATTTCTCGTCATTATTGTGGGAATAGTACTCAATATTCGTAAATTGACATATTAATTGTCTGTAACCCACTCCCCTAAGTGGGAGGCATGGTTCCCTAAGTGCCCGTTTGGTTTCAACGATTAACTTTCCCCATTGTGCAATCCCCCAGCGCAGGGAGCACCTCCACTGCACATCAACCCTGTGCATCCACACACCGACCCTGCACCTCCTGTATGTGTCCCAGCTACCCCGACCATATAGCCATTTGATGTGGTATGGCTTCAGCTGGCTGCCATTGACATATCCTGGTACCATAACACCCCACAGCATGGCTAACCAGACAACTCCCCCATTAGTGATTTCCTTTACCATGTAGGGGCCTAGCCAGTGTCGACGGAAATTTCTTGTGTGTTTTGCGAACTAGCTATCGTAGAGCAGGACCAATTCTCCCTCCAAAATGCTCTTTTGTCGAATATTCCTATCGTGCCATGCTTTTTCTTGGGTTTTCTGAACTTGCTAATGGAAGCTAGTGATGAATCAATATTCTTCCAAGGTGACAAGCTGCGCTAAGCACTCTTCCATGATATCTGGCTCTACCATGTTCGTAAAGGCTGCGATGTGTAGGCTAGGAACAATATATTCCATGGGCATAATGGCCTCCTTTCCATAAACCATCCGAAATGGTGTTTTCCTTGTCAGCTTCTTGCATGTGGTGCAATAGGTCCAAAGGACTGTCGGGACATGCACGTCCCAGTCGCTGCGATTGACATTGCAGAACTTAGTCAGTGCCTGCTCCAAGATTTTATTGAAATCTTCTACTGCTCCATTTTCTTGTGGATGATATGGGGTAATTTTCATGTGGTGGATTCGAAACTCTTTAGTCAAAGCCTCTATTGTTTCATTAACAAAATGCGTACCTATGTCACTCATCAAGATCTTCGGGCAGCCAAACCTAGTCAGAATATGTTCATAGATAAAGTGCACAATGGTGTCTGCAGTGAAATCCTTCACAACTTGTGCTTCATCCCATCGAGTCACATAGTTAGTTGCAGTGATGATGTAGAGCACACCTGTCTTCTTTCCTAGCGGGGTAATGGGCCCGACGAAGTCGATGGCCCATTTGTCCAATGCTTGTAGGGCCATCTGCAGTTATAGGGGAATTTCATTCCTATGTGAGGGCCTTCCCATCCGCTGGCATGTATCCTAGGCTTTGCAATAATCGTGAGAGTCACTATGCATCATAGGTCACCATAACCCGGATCTTAGGATCTTCTGTGCTATCACCTTTCCTGCGTAGTGTCCTCCTGCTACGCCTCCGTGAGTTTCTGCTAATATGGCATGCCACTTATGCTCCAAGATGTATCTTCGCAGCACTTCATCAGCTCCCAGCTTATATAGGTGACCTGCAATAATGGTAAAATCTACTGCACGGGTTACCAACTCTTTCTTCTATTGTACTGAATATTCTGCAGGTGTCATCCCCGTAGTCAAGAAGTGAATGATGTCGGAAAAGTGCAGATCTACTACCTTAATAGTGAATAGTTGTGCATCCAGTAGTCATTCCTCTAGGTTGGTTGGTTCTTCGCCATTTTTTATCCGGGATAGGTGATCTGGCCCAACATTCAACTTTCCTGGCTTTACGATGATCTCAAAGTCATATTCTTGAAACATCAAAAGCCATCGGCATATTTTCCCCCCAACATAGGCTTATTCACTAGGTACTTCAAAGCTAAGTGATCGGTGAACATATTAAAATGCCCACCCAATAAGTAATTCCGGTATTTTTGTAGGGCGTACACCATGGCTAACCCTTCGTGCTCAATAGTGGAGTAGTTACGCTCTTCACTAGAGAGCTTCCTACTGACAATAGCAACTAGATGGTCAATGTCCCCCTCCCTTGGTTGCGTCAGGACAACTCCTAGGGTGATCCCTGAAGTGTCAACAGGGACATGAAACACCTTCGCCCAATTGGGGAATATAAGGATAGGCGCAGAGACCATATTATCCTTGAGTAACTTAAAGATTTTCTGACACTTGTCGTCCCAACATAATGATACCTCATTTTTCAGCAATTTTTCCATAGGTGCTGTGATTACTGCATACCCTTGAATAAACTTCTTGTAGTAGCCTGTGTGTCCAAGGATCGAGCGCAACTGCTTATCAGTTGTAGGAATTTCCAGGTTGATGATAACCGCCACCTTGGTAGGGTCAACCATCATCCCGTGTCGAAAAAATATGTGACCCAATAAGATCCCAAATGGTACGAAAAATATGCACTTCTTGATATTCAGGGAGATTTTGTGCTTTCTAAAGGCATCCAACATCATGCATAGGTTCGAGACATGACTCTTTACAAACCCAAATACAATCCAATCATCAAAATATACCTCTAAGAACTTGTGGATAAATTCCTTAAATATTGCAACTACCACCTGCGAAAAGATGGCAGGGGAATTCTTGTGTCCAAATGGCATAACGGTGTACTGAAATGAACCCCATGCAGTAGAAAATGTAGTTTTGCTGCAATCTTCAGGTACAATCCTAATCTGATGATAGCCCGAGAATCCATCAGTGAATGAATATGCCTCTTGCCCCCCTATGCTATCATGGATTTCATCTGAGAATGGCATAGGAAAGGGATCATGTAGGCAAGCATCATTTAATTTGTGCAGGTCAACACAGATCGGTATCTCTCCCTTAGTCTTTTTCTCCTAAACCACCATCGGACTTACCTAGTCTAATTGTTCGACGGGTTCGATGATACCAGCGACAAGCATTTTGTCAATTTCTTCCTTGACCTTCTGTTTATACTTGGGGTTCAACCAATAAGGGTGCCGCTTTACATGGTTTGCATTTGGTTTTAAAGTGATACGCATGACTCCTAGGTCCCCTGTGATCCCCTTGAGCTCCGAAAATTTCATCGAGAATAGGTCTTGATATTCCGTGAGGATTTTTGCAAATTTTCCCACAGTATCATCATCCCAATAGTCCCCAATATTGGCTAACTTGGGTTGCACCTCTATTCCAATGTTGACTTCTCGTAGCTTCATAGGCTTAGTGACATCAATGGTCTACAGTGGAGGTCCAACAACTGCATGCCAGGGAAAAATTTAAGGATGGAAAATTATCTTGAATTTAAAAAATTGGCGAATCTCACTAGTCCCCAATATGCAAACTATAAATTTTTTATTGATGTATTCATAAATTTATTCAAATTTATAATGATATTATATATATTCTCTATATAATGTTGGAAATTTTTAACATAAAATAATTTTATATTGTAAAATTTGGGGGAATCGTTTTTATAAAATAATGGAAATTGACGAATCTCTTTTTTGGAGAAACCATGGAAAATTAGCCCACCTGCGAATATTAGCCCCTAAAATTTTCCATGGAGGGTACGGAAGCCCGAAGGGGCTAGGTTCCCACTTAATTGAGTAAAAAAAACAAGTACAGGTCCAAAACGGGCGGAGACAGAGGTCAGACAACCCTAAACAGAGGTCGAGACAAACTTAAAAAACTTTCAGAAAAATTACCGCAAAAAGTCCAGGTCGTAGTTTCTGACATGTTTTCTGCAGAGGTCGCATTTTTTGGGCTGAAAATTGCATCCTGAAGCTCCAGGTCATAGGTTTAGTGCCAAAAAGAGTGACCTGCACTTCCGGCACTCTCGGTGACAGATTTCAGCAAAAAGTGTCGTCTCAGCTGTGACTGATGTCTGTCACCTGCGCAATAGGTCTGAAAACACACGGGAGTTATAATTTTTAATGTTTTAGGGTTTTATAGGTTAAAAAAAAACATCAAGAAAAGAAAAGCAAGAAGTTGAAGAGAAATCCTAGGGTTTGAAGTAGCTGGATATGCAGGGATCAGAAAAATGACAACGGTCGTAATCGTAAACCCATGTGGAGTCACCAGTTGTTAGTATGAATCTTAATTGCAAGTGTATGAAAAAATACCACTTTAGCTGTGCATAAAAAACAACCCTAACATCAAATATGACTACCAATATCTTCAGATTTGAAATTATTTGATCAAGATAAATGCTGCAAAAATCTAGATCTATGCATTAAAAGACATTAAGAAGTAAATAAAAACGAGATTTACTCCATGCATCCAATAGAAAAGACAAGAATATGTTGAATGAATTTTATATTAAGGGCACTTGGGAGGAAAACATAGAAGGATGTTACCAGTACTCCTTAATGGGATGGGTTCTTATAACTCCTCAACATTTCAGATCTAAAATTTCTCTCTCTTGATGGTGTAGAAAACCCAGACAAAAATGGAACTCAAAGGGAGTTCACAAGCAAAAAGATAGAAAAATATGACAATGATGGTGGATCAATGTCAGACCAAAAGTATAGATCCAGAGTGATATTTAGGCAACAAAATGTGATGAATGAATGGAAAAACCCTTCTACTTATAACAAAATATTGAGTTAGTCTAGATATTGGTGCATAATTAGAGTATTATTAACCAAATCAAGATCCAACTTTTATGGAATATTTTATTATTTTCGTTGGAGGGAAAAGGAATTTGACTTGGGTCAAATCCCTTTATTTGTAAATAATAAATAAATAAATGATTTATTTATCATTTCAAGGATGTGGTTGAGTAATAATTAAATTAATAATGATTTATTTAACTATTTATTAGTGATTTAGTCAAATTTAACAAGGAATATTATTTAAATAAGGTTTAAATAATTATTCCTAGAAAATAATAAGATAAATAATAATTTATCTAATTAATTTTCCTGTTTTGCATTAAATATGACCAGGAATATTAATTAAACTACTGTTTAACTAATTATTCCTTTAGTAAAATCAAACAAATGTGGATTTAATTAATATTTCCCCGTGGCGTTTCCTGTTTAGAACATAAACAACTTAATAAAGGTGTTTCACTAAGTTATTTTTCATAGTGAAAGCAATTTTACTTAGGGTAAAATTGGTCTTAAATGGTGTATTTAGGTCCATCTAATAGTAATAGGTTAGATGACCAAAAAATGGTGTAACAGGGGCGTTGAATGAGTAGTGTGACCAAATTATACAGCTCTTACAAATTTAAAATTTTCAATTTACTTAGTAATCATTTATGTAAGATACACCATTAAAGAACATGTAAACCATGCACATATGAAAAATTCAAAGTCACCAATATTATTATTTATTCCTTTTTCAAAGACAAGATACAACTTGTTATTACATCACAGCCTGCAAGCTTCTACTTACAGGTTTCTCAGGCTGCCACCCAAAAGAAGCTACCACTCCCCAATTTATCAACTACCATTGAAAGGAGCTACTACCCCTGGTTTCATCAGCTACCACTAAAAGGAGAAGCTACCCCTGATTTATCAACTACCACTAAAATGGGATATTACCATTGATTTATTAGTTTCCATTGAAAGGAGCTTGAACCCCTAATTGTTTACCAACAACTACTAGGAGCTACAACCCCTCAGAATGAAAGATCCTACTTGCGGACATTTTGATACATCTTTTATACTATTTTCAAACATAGATCAACAACATTATTTTTCTTCAAACATAATTTACCCTCTCTTTAAAACACCTGAATCGCCTATCTCAACACCTATGCCACCATAAAAATACCTTCAAGAAATATTATTCACTGATTTATGACTTATGATGAACACACAAAAAATACCATCATCACCAATATAACCAATGCATTCTCTGCATTATTACACATATTTTTGACAACAAATATGATATATTCACACCCTAATGTATCTTTGATTTACCCTCTACTACATACTACAATTCACATCATGTTACTCCAATAACAACCAACTCAGTTGTTCAATTCTATTTATGAATAATTTTAGTTTATGTCTTTAGTTATGTTCAACTTATAATTTATACTTAATAAAGGTTTTAATCTCATTATCTCTTTGGTTTTAAATTTCTGTTAAGTCTTCTTGATGTGGTATAATCGTATTTTGTCTCTGATTTGCTATCCTGATATGGAAAACTGAGTCAAACTTCTAATTTTACAATTTATAACTTTAGCTATGTTGAGATCTTATCTTGTTCTCTTCACATATTTCTCTTGTTCTTTGTTATTCAACCCGTTTAAACATTATTTATGCATGTGTGCAACTCAAATTCCATCTTCGCATGAGGTTGTGAACTCAATATTTGAATTAATATGTTTTTTTTAGGCAATCTGGTAAGTTACTGGTTTTAGTTGTGAGTTTATCTGCAATTATAACATTAGAGAACTACCATATTTAGAAAAAAAATCCAAATATACCACCAGATTGGTCTAAAATAACTTATTAGACTTCTAGTCTAAAAGGAAAAATTAGACTTATGTTCTAAATGGATGGACTAGACTTTTGGTTTAAATGGATGGATTAGAATTTAATCTAGTTAGGAATATTAAACTTAGACTTATAGTCTAGTTGCGAAGATTAGACTTAGACATCTAGTCTAATCACGAAGATTATGACCAAGGTAGTCGTGGCTCATCATTTATTAACTCTTTAGTGAATTTTGTAAAATATGAATTTCTAGTAGCTCAAATTCACATTTTTGAGTTACACATTCATATAAAAAATTATAATATTTATTAAAATAAAATTGATAAAATTTCTTATGTTTAATCAATTTATTATTTAAATGATATTTATAATAAATTTATTACTTAAATTATAACATTTAAAATTTAAATCATATTAAAAACTAATTTTTAAGTTACCGGAATTTAAATATATGAATATTACAATTTCAATTGCAAGTGGGATAGAATTATTTTTCAAACCTATACACTAAAACACTAGAAATGTAATGAGAAATTAATCCACACCATTGTTAATTACCTATTCAAGTGTAATTAGTATTTTTTTAAACTATAATTTTAAACTATGCATATCATTATTTATATTTATACAAATTTTAAAAATTCAATCTTTAAGGCTTGATCGAGGATTAAAACTAACTCCCGACTGAACTCCTGTGTAACCCCAGGTCATAAAGCTTGATTGAGCTCCTAAACCAGGGTTACACATGAGCTCAATCAGAAGTTAGTTTTAATGCTTGACCAAGTTTCCTTTTTAGCACTCAAGGAGATCTATCGAGTGCTTAGAAATGGATCGATTGAGCACTTAGCATGATCGATCGAGCCATCTTTTTTTCACCTAAATGTGCCCTCTCTTACCAAAAATTGTAACACAACTCCATGCTTTGACGCCATAACAGATCTCTTTTTAAAGATTTGACTTATTCAATCCTTTCAAGATTTCATGTTTAAATTGTGCAATAAACTCACTATCTAGAATTTAATTATCTACATATAAAAATATATCAAATCTAAGAGATTGTAGGTAGATTACCATTCTTATCTTCCATGTTGTCTAATTTGACCCATTTAGATATGGAACTCCATATGAGGTAATCCCATCATGGTTCTCCATTATCCCTAATCCTCTTTATAGCTGTTAAATGATCTTGAAGGAACCTTGCTCTGATACCAACTTTTAGAAATAAGGAATCTACTAAGAGAAGCAGGGGGGGTGTTGGGGGGTTGAATGGGTAGTGTGACCAAATTATATAGCTCTTACAAATTTAAACTTTTCAATTTACTTAGTAATCATTCATGTAAGATACACCATAAAATAACATGTAAACCATGCGCATATGCAACATACAAAGCCACCAATCTTCTTATTTACAAGATACAACTTGTTATTACATCACAGTCTGCAAGCTTCTACTTACAGGTTTCTCAGGTTGCCACCCAAAAGAAGCTACCACTCCCCAATTTATCAACTACCATTGAAAGGAGCTACTACCCCTGGTTTTATCAGCTGCCATTGAAAGGAGCATCTACCCTTGATCTATCAACTACCACTAAAATGGGATATTACCACTGATTTATTAGTTTCCATTGAAAGGACCTCCAACCCCTAATTGTTTACCAACAACTATTAGGAGCTACAACCCCTGAAATGAAAGATCCTACTTGCGGCCATTTTGATCCATCTTTCATACTATTTTTAAACATAGGTCAACAACATTATTTTGCTTCAAACATAGTCTCCCCTCTCTTTAAAAAAGTTGAATCGCCTATCTCAACACCTATGCCACCATAAAAATACCTTCAAGAAATATTATTCACTGATTTATGACCTGTGATGAACACACCAAAAATACCATCATCACCAATATAACCAATGCATTCCCTGCATTATTACACATCTTTTTGACACCAAATATGATGTATTCACACCCTAATGTATCTTTGATTTACACTATACTACATACTACAATTCACATCATGTTACTCCAATAACAACCAACTTAGTTGTTCAATTATACTTATGAATAATTTGAGTTTATGTCTTTAGTTATGTTCAACTTATAATTTACACTTAATAAAGGTTTTAATATCATTATCTCTTTGGTTTTAAATTGCCGTTAAGTCTTCTTGATGTGGTATAACCATATTTTGTCTCTGATTTGCTGTCCTGATATGGAAAACTGAGTCAAACTTCTAATTTTACAATTTAGAACTTTAGCTAAGTTGAGCTCTTATGTTGTTCTCTTCAAGTATTTCTCTTGTTATTTGTTATTAAACATGTTTAAACATGATTTATGCATGTGTGCAACTCAAATTCCATCTTTGCATGAGGTTGTGAACTCAATATTTGAATTAATATGTTTTTTTTAGGTGATTTGGTAAGTTACAGGTTTTAGTTGTGAGTTTCTTTGCAGTTATAACATTAGCGAACTACCATATTTAGAAAAATATTCCAAATATACCACCAAATTGGTCTAAACTAACTTATTAGACTTCTAGTCTAAAAGGAAAAATTAGACTTATGTTCTAAATGGATGGACTAGACTTCTGGTTTAAATGGATGGATTAGAATTTTGGTTTAGTTAGGAATATTAAACTTTAGACTTCTAGTCTAGTCGCGAAGATTATGACCAAGGTAATCATGGCTCATCGTTTATTAACTCTTTAGTGAATTTTGTAAAATATAAATTTCTAGTAGCTAAAATTCACATTTTTGAGTTACACATTCATATAAAAAATTATAATATTTTTTAAAATCAAATTGATAAATTTTCTTATGTTTAATCAATTTATTATTTAAATTATATTTATAATAAATTTATTATTTAAATTATAACATTTAAAATTTAAATCATATTAAAACTAATTTTTAAGTTACCGGAATTTAAATGTATGAATATTACAATTTCAATTGCAAGTGGGATAGAATTATTTTTCAAACCTATACACCAAAACACTAGAAATGTAATGAGAAATTAATCCACTCAATTGTTAATTACCTATTCAAGTGTAATTAGTATTTTTTTAAACTATAATTTTAAAGTGTGCATATCATTATTTATATTTACATAAATTTTAAAAATTCGATCTTTAAGGCTTGATCGAGCATTAAAACTGACTCTCGATTGATTTCCTGTGTAACCCCAGGTGATAAAGCTTGATCGAGCTCCTAACCCAGGGTTACACAAGAGCTCGATCAAAAGTTAGTTTCAACGCTCGATCAAGTTGCCTTTTTAGCACTCAAGGAACTCTATCGAGCGCTTAAAAATGGATCGATTTAGCACTTAGCATGATCGATCTAAGCCATCTTTTTTTCACCTAAATGTGCCCTCTCTTGCCAAAAATTGTAGCACAACTCCATGATTTGACATAACAATTCACTTTTTAAAGATTTTACTTAGTCAATCCTTTCAAGGTTTCATGTTTAAATTGTGTAATAAACTCACTGTCTAGAATTTCATTCTCTACATATAACAATATATCAAATCTAATATCTTGTAGGTAGATTTCCATTCTTATATTCCAAGTTGTCTAATTAGACCCATTTAAATATCGAATTCCATATGAGATAATCCCATCATGGTTCTCCATTATCCCTAATCCTCCTTCTAGCTGTTAAATGATCTTGAAAGAACCTCACTCCGATAACAACTTTAAGAAATAAGGAAGCTACTAAGAGAAGTAGAGGGGGGGTTGAATGAGTAGTGTGACCAAATTATACAACTCTTACAAATTTAAACTTTTTAATTTACTTAGTAATCATTCATGTAAGATACACCATAAAAGAACATGTAAACCATGCACATATGCAACATACAAAGCCACCAATCTTCTTATTTATTCCTTTTTCAAAGACAAGATACAAATTGTTATTACATCACAGCCTGCGAGCTTCTACTTACAGGTTTTTTAGGCTGCCACCCAAAAGAAGCTACCACTCCCCAATTTATCAACTACCATTGAAAGGAGCTACTACCCCTGGTTTTATTAGCTACCACTGAAATGAGCAGCTACCCCTGATTTATCAACTACCACTAAAATGGGATATTGCCACTGATTTATTAGTTTCCATTGAAAGGAGCTTGAACCCCTAATTGTTTACCAACAACTACTAGGAGCTACAACCCCTGAAATGAAAGATCCTACTTGCGGCCATTTTGATCCATCTTTCATACTATTTTCAAACATAGATCAACAAAATTATTTTGATTCAAACATAATTTCCCCTCTCTTTAAAACACCCAAATCACCTATCTCAACACCTATGCCACCATAAAAATACCTTCAAGAAATATTATTCACTGATTTATGACCTGTGATGAACACACCAAAAATACCATCATCACCAATATAACCAATGCATTATCTGCATTATTACACATATTTCTGACACCAAATATGATGTATTCACACCCTAACGTATCTCTGATTTACCCTCTACTACATACTACAATTCACATCATGTTACTCCAATAACAACCAACTCAGTTGTTGAATTCTACTTATGAATAATTTGAGTTTATGTCTTTAGTTATGTTCAACTTATAATTTACACTTAATAAAGGTTTTAATCTCATTATCTCTTTGGTTTTAAATTTATGTTAAGTCTTCTTGATGTGGTATAACCGTATTTTGTCTCTGATTTGCTGTCCCAATATGGAAAACTGAGTCAAACTTCTAATTTTACAATTTAGAACTTTAGCTAAGTTGATCTCTTATCTTGTTCTCTTCACGTATTTCTCTCGTTATTTGTTATTCAACCTGTTTAAACATGATTTATGCATGTGTGCAACTCAAATTCCATCTTTGCATGAGGTTGTGAACTCAATATTTGAATTAATATGCTTTTTTTAGGTGATCTGGTAAGTTGCAGGTTTTAGTTGTGAGTTTATCTGCATTTCTAACATTAGCGAACTACCATATTTAGAAAAAAATTCCAAATATACTACCAAATTGGTCTAAAATAACTTATTAGACTTCTATTCTAAAAGGGAAAATTAGACTTATGTTCTAAATGGATGGACTAGACTTCTGGTTTAAATGGATGGATTAGAATTTTGGTCTAGTTAGGAATATTAAACTTAGACTTCTAGTCTAGTCGGGAATATTAAACTTAGACTTCTAGTCTAGTCGCGAAGATTAGACTTAGACTAAAAAATAGACTTCTAGTCTAGTCGGACATATTACACTTAGACTAGTAAAACATACTGTTAACAACGGAAAATTGTACAGGCAAAGGACATTAAAAATGTCAAGGAGAAGCTACAGACAAAGATTTTCAGGGAAGGAATACATTAGGAAAGTCCAAAAATTTAATTTTTCCTAAGGTTCAGATGACAATTAAGAGACAATGAACCATCATTAAAGGAATTTTGTGCACAATGCAGCTATTCCTTCGATAGCCGCGTGGTCCTGAAGATGGAAAAATGTCACCATCCGGGACCACTTGGCATGCTTGGTTAGGATGATTCTCCACCTAGTACTGTCAAGGACAACCAGATTTGAGCCACCTTGAGGATTAAGTGCAACCCACAAAGGAATCCCTCCTCCACTCTTGAGTCACTATCAATCTTCGACCAAGAGAAGGAGGAACAATTTAAAAAATTTCTATATAAACCAACCTTTGGAGGAAGAAATATAGACACATTGTTATGCCGGCCAAATTTTTTCATAAAAAACTAGCTTGCACAATCCAAAAACAAAGGGATTGGAAGGACTCATATGTTGGCCAACCAACATCTCAGTCCAAGAGAGAGAGGTTCACCATTTGATCTACCATCCTTTGAGAGAGGCAAGAGATGCTTGCAAGAACTCGAGGGAAGGAGACCTCCATGTTTGGGTATCTGAGCTCCATAGCTCAAAGGTCTCTCTTCAAGTGTTTAGCATTGTATATTTTTCACCACCAACACGTAATAAAGGGAAAATTATCCACTTGTGTTATTAGGCTTTTTGCTCCATCGAGATTTTGTATTTTTCATCTTGTGTTTTTTTTTTGTTCTTAGTGTTGTATGCTTATTTTTCCCTCAAACTTAATTTACATTATGTCAAATCTGTTCCACTAACAATAGACAATCATCTTGCTAAAGAAGTGTATTTCATACACCCTTGCACCAAATACACTACCATTGAATCCAACCATTAAGGTGAATATCTTGAAAAAACTAGGCAAATATGAAGAAATATCGCTAGGGATAACATGGTACCTGGATGAGGTTGCCACTTATACAAACCTATTACAAGAGTATAGGGATATCTTTGCTTGGGATTATTTGGAAATTCCAGTGTTAAGCCCCAAAATTGTGGAGAATCAAATTGAAACTTGGATTGATGTATCACCTGCCCACCAAAAACAACATCAATTACACCCATCCAAAGCAGAAGTGATAAAACAAGAGCTAGACAAACTTCACAAAGCTGGATTCATCTACCCAATCACTTACACATCTTGGGTTTCTAACCTCGTACCCATCATGGAAAAACAGGGCACCATTAGAGTTAGTGTTTATTTTCAAGATTTAAACAAAGATTGTCCCAAAGACAACTACCCCACTCCTTTCATCAACCATTGATTCTTTCACCGCTGACGAGGGCTTGTCCTTGATGGATGGATTCTCAGGTACAATCAAATTTAGTTCTGACATACGGATCGATATAAGACTGCATTCACAACCCCTTAGGGAAAATTTTCATATCAGGTTATGCCATTTGGTCTTAAAAATGTTGGAGCCACCTTTCAGCAGGCCATGAACTATATCTTCCACAACCTAGCTCATTTGATCTTAGCCTACTTGGATGACCTCATAGTATGATCCAAGAAACGAGCTGACCATATGGAGGATTTACGTTTAGAAATTCAATGGTGCCGACACTACAACCTATGCTTGAACCCTCTCAAGTGTATCTTTTGCATTAATGCAGGAAAACTAGTAGGATTCATAGTATCCCAACAAGGAATCAGAGTTGACCCCTCAAGGTCTACAAAATCAAAGAGCTAACAGCACCAAAAATGATAAGAACCTTCAAAGTCTGCGGGGAAAAGACAACTTCTTACGATGCTTTGTCCCAAACTATGCTACTTGCACATAGGGCTTCCTGCGCTTGATCCATTAGGACATTATGTTCAAGTGGGATGATCAAGCTCAAAAGTAATTTGAGGCACTGCAAGAGACCTTGTCTTCAACACCCTTGATCAGCCCCCCCAATTACGAAAAGGACTATACCTTATACCTATCTGCGTCAGATACAACCATAGGTGGGGTGTTAGTCAAGAATGGACTTGACAACAAAGAGCATGTAATTTATTACATCCCCAAGAACCTAGTTGGCTCTGCTTTGAGGTATGAGCAAGAAGAAAAAATTTCCCTAGACATTGTACACACAGTACAAAAACTTCGGCATTACATCATCCTAAGGACTACAACAATCATAACAACTATCATGTGATGTTTTCTAACCAGTTGTATGATGAACCAATATAAGTACACTTGATGGATAATTATACTACAGGAATTTGACCTACAATTCACCTCCCCCAAGAGCAAGAAAGCACTAATCCGACGAATCACAAGGATCCCCAATTAATGACTCACTACTCGATGAAAATTTGTTCTTAATGACGACTGAGGACCCTTGGTACGATGACATTATTATGTTTCTGCGAACCCAAAATTTCAAACCTCATCTCACCCATGATGATCAAAGGCACATACACCATCATACCCCCCAATACCTTCTCATGGGGGTTGTGTTTTATCGAAGAGGCAATGAAACCATTTTACGTTGATGCCTCACACACAACCAAGATGAGAAGACCCTAAATGACTACCATAGTGGAGCTTGTAGCAACCATCTCTACAGGATGCCCACTACCAAAAAAGTATTACGTGTTGGTTATTTTTGGCCCACCCTATTTTACGATTGCATACCAGTAGTCAAAAGGTGCGAACAATGCCAACATTTCGCTCACAAGGCAAGAGCGCCTCCTGCTCTATTGCACTCGGTCATTATAACAGGCCTCTTTTGAAAATGGGGCATCTACTTTATGACTTGCAACCCTATGTCTTTTGGAAACAAAAAATACATCATAGTAGTCGTCGAATATTTCACCAAATGGGTAGAAGCCATGCCCACATATGATAACACTACAGAAACCACAGCTCGGTTTATCTTCAACCTTGTCATCGCACAGTTCAGTGTGCCTAAGGAGTTAGTCTCCGACCATGGAAATAATTTCGAGAATGAAACATTCTAGGAGCTATCCCATCACCTTGGGTTCATGCATGAGTTTGCGTCACCATACTACCCCTAGTCCAACGACCAGGTAGAAGATATTAACAAAGGACTAAAGATAATGTTACAACGCATGGTAAACAACCATAAAACCAACCAGCACCATATGGTGCTTTCAACCTTATGGGCATACCGGATAGCAGTCAAATCCTCTATAGGGTTCACACATTTCCAGTTGGTATATGGAATGGAGGTCGTGCTTCCCATTGAAGAAAAAATCCCCAACTTACATGCAGCCATCAAACTCCTCACTAATACACAACCTCTAGAAAAATGGTTGGTACAATTGGAGCTTGACAACGAAAGTCGACAAGAATCTCTCCAACATAATGAGGCTCACAAGAAAAGAGTAAAAGCATCATTCGACCGCAACATCACCCATCGCTCATTTTCTGAGGGGGAGCTAGTCCTTCACTACGATGTTGTAAAAGAAGCCTTAGGACCTAGGAAGTTTGAAACATTATGGAAGGGTCCTTACATCATCAAACATTCTCTTCTCAAAGGAGCACACATTTTGTCTGAGCCCGACGGTACATGCCTAGCCAATCCCGTCAATAGGCTCTACCTCAAGAAATTCAACCCATAAGGCAGGAAGCCTCAATACCCTAGAGATAAAATGAATATAACATAAATTTTATGATGATCAAAATCATCATAGACTTGTTCTAAAAAGAATTCTCTTATGTCACAGATGGATCGTCTACCCATCTACTATTTTGGATTTGTTGATCAAGCCTCTCAATGGTCACAAAGTTTAGCCATAGCTGCCTGGGTCATATACTCTCCTCACCAGTCATCATTCCTCACCAACGGAGTATGTATTGGGTCAACTACAAATAATCAAGTATTATATGATGTAGCCATCAAGTTGTTGAGAGATGCCTCCAACTAGGGAATTAGCCTCTTACATGTCTTTCTTGATTCCAAGTTAGTGGTATCACAGTTAAACCAAGCCTTTCAAATACGAGATTCACACCTATTTAGGAAGTACTTGCATGCACGATGGTTAGTCCACCACTTTGATCACGTTACATTTACACATATACCAAGATATAAAAATCATACATCTGATCACATAGCTAACCATATCCTAGACTGGAATGCATCTCGTATAAACAATCATCCATAAAAAACAGAAGCATAAGAAAAAATCCATCGTAAGTACATAAAATCCATCATAAACATATAAAAACAGTTAAAAATAACCATAGACACATCATAAGAGCTGCCAAAAATATATATCGCATATATAAATAAAAAAATATGTGTCCCAGTATACAAAAAAAAGTCACTGACTATCGCATTAGTAAAAAAATATACATATCATCAACACAATGAAGCATCCTCATAATGGGTGCTTTCCTTGATCATACAAAATCTCTAGGGCTAAGCCTCGACTAGTGTGTCCTATGGACCCATGTGAGCAGCTAGTGTCAGTATAGGAGTAGCAGTTTTGAACACAAGTGCTGCTCTACAAAACTTCAGGCGATGAAAAATCTCCTCGGCCATCACCATCTCCAACCATATGTCATCCAAGTCATCAAATCCCCTTGTTAGTAAACCCAGATTCATCCTATCTAGCTAAATCCACGAATATTCCAAGTCCATAGCACGAGAATATACCACCTCAGCTCCAGCCTAAGCAACCCCCAATCGAACCTCAACATTACCAGCTCGAGCCTCTGCTACCAATACACGGATATCAGCAGTAGCCAATAACTCCTCGACCGCGGCCACCCATGCCTCAACTGCGTCAGCGCGCACTATGAGGGCATCATCCCCACCAGTACATGTAGTGCTTATACCCTCCCCTGAGGGACCTACGACATTGACTTGACCCACCCCAAGCAGATCCCTCCTCTTAGGGTGGTAGCTTACCAAGCGAGCAGTAATATGCCCTGCTAACACCACATATGCAAAAGAAACCAAAAAACAATATCATTGTCACCATCAAAGACATGGAGACATATATACGAAAATAGAACCCTAAAAAATGAAAATAACATAAAATTTCATACCTTCCAGTCCCCATGCATAGCCATGAGGGATACCCATGTCCGGATCCCACCGAAAGTACATCCCTGAATATGGAAACTCAAGGAAAACCTGTGAGTTAGACTCAAAATATGCATCAACCATCGCATCCGCATCCCAGTACTGACCTGCCTCTCCCCCACCACCACGAGGCATCACATTTTCCCATTAGCGCATCCAAGGATACCTCAAAGGACTTAGAGGCACTGCCACAAAGGGTCGTAACATCACAACCTGCTCATACATGATACTTCAGAGAATGCTCTCATATGTAAAGGTTTTGGCAACACCCATCTGTGCTTTGGCCAGCTGAGTGACCATACCTTGATATACATAGTGAGCCCAATAAATAAAGTAACCAGTCTGGAGTTGGCGCAGCACCAAAAATTGTAGGCTAGACACTTGGTGGGTCAACGTCGACCTATATAGGCGAACTACCATCGCCAAAGCAGCTCACTTAGCCAAATCTGTGATAGAACACATGCAGATGCATCCTCGGGTGATAGGGTTAGGACCACAGTGTCTCTCCTCCTCAGCCCAACGATGGATGTTCACTCCCCCAAGAGGGAGTGGATAAGGAAGTGAATCCCCCTGAGGCAATAGATCCATAAAAAAATAGACATCGGTCTCGGTCTGGATCACTAGATCTCTCCGACGCAGGACCATAGCATGACATTGCCTCTTCCAGCGTTGGACCAGGTAGTGCAGGAACCCATCCAGAGATATCAGTTTGTTGTTCTATAGGAACTTCAACAAACCATACCAAGCCAGCGTCTCTCAAGCAGGGGGGTCTTTGGTCACTTTTGCATAGATATCAGGCTAGTCCTGCTCTGGCCACAACATCATGCCACCAAGGAAAAAACCAAAAAGTCAGTTTTTGAACAAAAACCATCAAATTTATTTAAATATTGACTTCCTTGCGCTTGTTATAAATATTTGCACGTTGACCATTCAGGACAATCCACTCAAGTGGGATGATCTGGCTCAAAATTAATTTGAGGCACTGAAAGAGACCTTGTCTCCCACACCCTTGATCATCCACCCAAATTACGACAAGGACTATACCTTACACCTATCTCCTTCAGATACAACCATAGCTAGGGTGTTAGTCCAGAATGGACCTGACAACAAAGAGCACGTAATTTATTACATCAATAAGAACCTAGTCGGCTCTACTTTGAGGTATGATCAAGAAGAAAAAACTGCCCTAGAATTAGTACATGTAGTACAAAAACTTCGACATTACATCATCCTAAGGACTACAACAATCATAAAAATATCAACCCCATGCGATATTTTCTAACGTGTTGTATGATGAACCAATATAAGTACATTTGAGGGATAGTTATACTATCAAAATTCGACCTACAATTCACCTCCCCCAAGAGCAAGAAACCACTAATCCGATGACTCACAATGATACCCAGTTAATGAATCACTACTCGATGAACATTTTTTCTTAGTGACAATCGATGACCCTTGGTATGATGAATTTTTTTTTTTTTTGCGAACCCAAAAGTTCAAACCTTATGTCTCCCATGACGACTGAAGGCATGTACACCATAAGACCCCCTGATACCTTCTCATGGAGGACGTCCTTTATCGAAGAGGTGTTGACACCATTTTACGTCGATGCCTCACACACGAACAAGCTAAGAAGACCCTAAATGACGACCATAGTGGGGCGTGCGGAAACCATCTCTCCAAGATGGCTACTGCCCAAAAATTCTTACATGTTGGTTATTCTTGGCCCACCCTATTCCACGATTGCATACCAGTAGTCAAAAGGTGTGAAAGATGCCAAAGTTTCACTCATAAGGCAAGAGCACCTCCTGCTCTCCTGCACCCAGTCATTGTAGAAGGCCTCTTTTGCAAATGGGTTATCCACTTTATGACTTGCAACCCTATGTCTTCTGAAAATCACAAATACATCATAGTAGCCATTGACTATTTCACAAAATGGGCAGAAGCCATGCCCACATATGGTAACACTACATAAACCGCATCTCAGTTTCTCTTCAACCATGTCATCGCACGGTTCAGTGTACCTAAGGAGTTAGTCTCCTACCATGGAAAGCATTTCGAGAATGAAAAATTCCAGGAGCTATCCCATCACATTGGGTTCATGCACGAATTTGTGTCACCATACTACCCCTAGTCCAACGACCATGTAGAAGTTGTTAACAAAATACTAAAGACAGTGTTACAGTGCATGGTAAACAACCATAAAACCAACTGGCACCATATGGTGCTTTCATCCTTATGGGAATACTGCATAGTGGTCAAATCGTCAATAGGGTTCACATGATGTAGGAGCATGAGGCTTAGAGACAAAATGCTTCATTAATTATTCCAAAAATCTAATAAAATGTTACAAGAAAAGGTGTTGGTACCTTTAGCTGTCAATTTACAGTTGTAATAGATAGGGTTGAACTAGTATTTAGGAGGATTGAACAGTTTTAGATTTTTTTCAACATATTTAGCTTCAATTGATAGATTTAGGGAAGCTTTTATGTAATTAGGATTTGGTATAAAATAGAAGAATTCGATCCTCAAGAAGAGGTCGATTGTTATGTAAGAACCTATAAATTGTAACCTCTGAGGAAGAGGAATTGGGGATTGGCCGTAGAAGAATGAATTGTGAAGGTTTTGACCTCTGATTTAATAAAATTACAAGGTTTATTTATCTGTTTTATACTTGGAAATTTCCCGAAGAGTTCATCTCTTTGAATTATTTGATATATATCTTTTCTGTGTAGAATCAAAATGTTATTAATTTCTATGTAAAAGAGTGGAAGAAATCGATGAAACCCTGTTCTATGGCTTGTTATTGAATATTTGATAATAGATCTTTGTTTATTGAGTTTCAGAGCAGAAAACAAGATTGAGACAGTGTGAGAGGAACAAAAAAAAGAATGCAATGAAAGTCCGGTGAAAATCGTGTTTAAACACAGTTAAAACACATCTTTGAAGAAAAGCGGTTTTGGGGAAACCAGGCATTGTTGTTGCACAACTTTTGGGTTGTGAGCAGTTTTTTCCATTTCATACGCGATCAAATAATAATTTGACACGTCACAGGCACGAAACCACCCATTTCATGTTGCTTTTGGGAGATAAAGCTCAAAAGTCGAATGAATGCGATTACCGTCCAATTAGATCTGTGGGAGATCTGACGGTGTTTGCGCTGAAAGCTGCGTGGGAGTTAAACAAGGTTTGGACCCGATAACTTATGCAATAGAATTTTATTAAATTGTTGAAATCCGAAACCCCGTTCCAAAGGTCTTCAAATAGACATTTTCGAAGGTTCTGATATTTGTTTCGGAGGTCTTTAAACGTGGGTTCAAGTGCATTATGATACACTCCCGGAAAGGTTTCATTGTTTAAAAGTAAATTGATGCATTTCTGAAGGTTTTTTATGATATTTTTGAAGGTTTGAATATTATTTCAAAAAGAACTTTATTAAAGTGTTTGGAGCTCAGAAATACTTTGCGAAGAGGGTTTTAACCATTGGTTAAAGTACATTATAATATTATATTTCCGAAGGTTTAAACATTGGTTCAAAGGTTTAATATTGTCAAAAAGGTAGTTATAATGCTTTCGAAGGGAAAAGGGACTTTTGCTTCTGAATGTGCATTTTATTAATTTTATCAACAATTTTGATAAATTTTGATGACCGAGAGTGAAAAAAGAGATCATGATCAGATTCCTCCTGAATTAGAAAATATTGTAACCAAGTTTGAGTAGCTCTCCTTAATGCCTGCACCCACACTACCATCATCACACCTTTCCAGTTGGTATACAGAGTGGAGGCCATGCTTCCCATTGAACGCGAAACCCCCAAATTACACGCAACCATCGAACTAGTCACCAATACTCAACATCTAGAAAAATGGTTGGTAAAATTAGAGCTTTTCGATGAGAATCTCTACGAAATAATGAGGCTCACATGAAAAGAGTAAAAGCATTATTTGAATGCAACATCACCCCTCTCTAAGTTTGTAAGGGGGAGCTAGTCCTCTGCTACGATGTTGCAAAAGAAGCCTTAGGACCTGGGAAGTTTGAAACATTATGGAAGGGTCCCTACATCATCAAACATGGTCTCCTCAAAGGAGAATACATTTTGTCTGAGCCTGATGGTACATTCCTAGCCAATCCCTTCAGTGGGCTCTACCTCAAGAAATTCAATCCATAAGGCGGGAAGCCTCAATACCTTAGAGATAAAATGAATGTAACAAATTTTTTATGATGATCACAACCATCATAGACTTGTTCTAAAAAAAATGCTCTTGTGTCATAGATGGATCGTCCGCCCATATACTATTTTGGATTTTTTCATGGAGCCTCTCGATGGTCACAAAGTTTAGTCGAAGCCGCCTGGGTCATATAATCTCCTGATGGGTCACCATTCCTCACTAACGGAGTATGTACCGGGTCAGATACAAATAATAAAGAAGAATATGATGCAATCATCGAGCTGTTGAGAGACTTCTCCAACTAGGGCATTAGCGGCTTACATGTCTTTCTTCATTCCCAGTTAGTGCTATCGCAGTTAAACCAAGTCTTTCAAATATGAGATTCACACCTATTTAGGAAGTACTTGCATGCACAACGGTTAGTCCACCACTTTGATCACATTAAATTTACACATATACCAAGATATCAAAATCAGACATCTGATCACATAGCTAACCATATCCTAGACTGGAATGCATCTCGTATAAACCATCATCCATAAAAAACAAAAGCATAAGAAAAAAATCCATCATAAGTACATAAAATCCATCATAAACATATAAAAAGACTTAAAAATAACCATAGCCACATCATAAGAGCCATCGAAAATACATCTTGCATATATACATAAAAAATATGTGTCCAAGTATACAAAAACAAGTCACTGACTATCACATCAGTAAAAAAAAATACATATCATCAACGTAGGGAAGAATCCTCATAATGGGTGCTTTGCCTAATCATACAAAATATCTAGGGCTAAGCCCCACCTGGTGGGTCCTATGGACCCACGTTAGCACTCGGTGTGAGTATAGGAGTAGTAGTTGCAAATGCAAGTGCTGCTCTACACAAAATCGGGTGATGCAACCTCTCCCGGGCCATCACCATCTCCAACCATATGTCGTGCAGGTCATCAAATCCCCTGGTCGGTAAACCCCGAGTCAGCCTCTCTAGTTGAATCAAAGAATCTTCCAAGTCCATATCACGAGCATCTGCTGCCTCAACTTGGGCCTTAGCAGTCCCCAATCGACCCTCAACATCAACAGCTCGAGCCTCTGCTGCCAATACTTAGATATCAAAAGTAGCCAATAAATCTTCAACCGAGGACACCCATGCCTCAGCCGCATTAGCACGCACCATGAGGGAATAATTCCCACCAGTAGCTGCAACACGGCTACCCTTCCCTGAGGAACCTCCGACATCATGTAATATCCCAAAAATGGGAACTGTCAGCAAGGAATGTCTAGAAAATGCATTTTCCACGAATAAATGATACAGGATTGGAAACCAAGACTTGGATCCCTTAGATCAATGTATCTAAGACTGAAATCCAAGAGGTGGCTCAAAATAAATCTCTGTAGGTGGGTTAAATAGATCTCCCACACCTAGTTGTCTTCAGAAAGTGCCCGTTGAAGGGACTGCAACAATGTATGAACATACAATGGAATGACAACGTTATTTTTATAACCCAGAATACATGAAGATCTGAATAGCCAAAAAATGTATAATATAGCAACAATGGTATACAAATCCTTGAGGAAAGAGTCACTCAAGCAAAGCAATGCACCCTCAAAGGGACATGTACATGAAAATAGAGAAACAGTGCTACACATGTATTTCTGCAGGCTAAGAGGATGCAGTTTATATGAGACACTACATCATAATTAATAATAATAGAAATATATACAATGTATGGCTCAAGAAATTTTGGGGAGCAAGCTCTCAACCCCTGAAAACAATAATACAACAACACCGAGAAGGAATGGCTAAAATATACAAAATTGGCAAAATGTCAGAGTTGCAAGGTAGTAGATGCAACTCAGAAAATGGAACTGAACTGGAAATGAGTGGATAAGGCTGAAGATGCTACATCTGATGTCAATATCTCCTCGAATGCATCTTCCAAGTGAAATTCTGATCCTAACATTGGAGATCTCACCCTCCAATCAACACTGCAAACCCTGAGTGCAAGTGTGCTCTGAAAATAACACAGTCACTGAGGGATACTGTGCTGTAGGTGGAAAAGAATGCTTTGGAAAAGTGCCAAGATCTGCAATATGCTCAGAATCCTTCCTTACTAATCTCCCAAAGGAAATAAGGCCCCTTCCTCTGAAAAACAAGCCAAGGAATGGTGTTGTGGAATCTCCACTGCAACACCCTGCAACACAACTCAGCTCTAAACAGAAACTACATTGTAGCTGAAGGAGGATGCTTTGGCCTTGAGCCTATATGTGGAGAGATGAAGTGAAAACCCTCAAGAGGCCTCTCAAGAAGGATAAGGAATCCTAAACAGGAATCCCTTGTGCTAAACGACACTGCAACTCAGCTAAACAGCTAGAGACTGCAAATAGTCTAAGAAGACAATAAATCAATAATCATATGCATGATAAACAATGGATGCCTTGCCCTCCTTTTAAACAAATTAGAGCTCCCTCTCCATGGGTCCCAATCTTTATGGTTTCCTCCATCAAGGAAACTTCCCTCCTCTTTCACTGTGATGTCCCACAAGATGCTCTCCAGCTCCTACCTCTGTGCTGTTTGACTTGGTCAAACTTGACCTTGTCTTCTTGCAAATGTCCTCTTTCACACATGAGGGTGTGAAATCTAGTTCCACCAATGATCCCCTTTCATACTAAGAGGGATTTTATCCATGTTTTTATTATGTATGGGCATTCTCACCCAATTATTCAACTCCTAAGTGAAATCAGCAAAAAATAATATTCCAATTTGCAGCATGCAAATTTTGGAATATTACAGTCCTCCCCTCCCAAATGTTGCTTGTCCTCAAGAAAATGCAAGGATAGAACTGAGGAGTTTCCTCCAAGGCATGGAGATTGAAAAAGTGTTGGGAAAACATCTTCCCCAAAGGAATCCTCCATCCCCAAGCAATCATCCATACAAAATGAGTCACCTCCCAACATGGCAACTCTTGAAAATCTCCTTCCACCTTGAGCTCCGGAAATGAAGGTGGGATGAAAATCTGAATATGGTAAGAATAATAGCCTACCCCATGTTTTACTTCTCTCCAATAATGATGAGTGTAGAGTATGTTTTGATCCTGGGTTGCAAAAGTATTTCCCTCAAGTGGAAAAATGAAGAACAATCCTCCAAATATTTCTCCTCCAACATTGAAGAACAAGCTAGCCCAAAATATTTCATCCATGATGAATAGGACATGGTTATCATAGAGTATCCAAATGAGAAGTTTACATGGTGATGCATGATACAAAAAATATCTCAATAGGACATAGTGTAGTCTCATCCACTGCATCTTCAGAAAATAGTATGGCAAGTAACATACAAAAATCATCACATCTACTAATGAATAGTAAATGGTTGAATGTGTCAACAATACATGATCAAATATTTGCACATGGTTATAAAATTGATGGCTATTAAACTCATGGTCCACCCCAAAAGAGAACAAATATGTGGCTATGGTGGCCATCTCTCCTCTCATGCTCCCATTAGAACATGTAGTGCAGAAAATGTGGGAATTCTCTCCCCTCAAGGACACATCCAACTCATGTGTCAATATCCCAATCATGCTCTCAACAATAATAGAAAAAATATCAAAAAATGAAGACATGATCAGTACAAGAATGAAGAAAATACTGATGGCTTCATGTGGTTCTTGAAGATACCAACAGTCTCCTAAGTATTCACATGTCAGTTTTACAAACTGCTGCTTCAGAAAATCACTGGGAAAAATGTTTCTTGTTACATAGTTAATCATGTATGTCATCATATGGTAAATGTTTGGGTGCAACAAATGAGCATACATGTGATGATAAAACATTTTCCCAAGGCCACATAAAATATGGCTGCCTCCATCATATAGTTGGGCCCAACATTGATCATGAAACGAAGTGAAAAAATTACCCCTTTGTGGAGCAATGCACTGCATAGTAATGGTAAGAGTATGGAAGTCAATACATGTAAAAACAAACTTCTTACCATATGCCGGAAGTAATATGGTACATGGATCCATGAGTGAGTCATCCATAGTGTTTTGGCATGCTATGAAGAGGAATGAACCATGTGCTGTAAGAAGATCATCCTTCTCATGCTTGGAAATCCAAGTCAAGAAGAATATGTCATAGTGGTAGATGTCTCCATCCACTAATTTATCATCCTCGCCTCCTCCTTTTTCACCAAGTGCATCTAATGTGAAGTGATCCTGGGGACACTCCATCTATAAGTCCCTGTTCCAAAGTGACAGTGCTGTGAGCTCATGCAAATAGGCTTCTGTCAATACAAAGCTCTGTTCTTTGAAATGCTCCTTATCAAAGACTCCTCTAGTAATGCTGCTGCAAAGATGGAATACCTCCCAAGGTGGAAGTGCTCCCAAATCATCCAAGGCCAAGGAGTAGCCCCTTTGCACCATGAGATTTCCCTCTTCTACTTCTGCAGCATCACATAACATGTGATAGAAATTTTTCCCTTGCTCTCTCAAGCACAACTCAAGCAACAAAAGTGCATGTTGCCTCTTTATTCTCCCATCATACAACTCATGTGATGAAGACACAACGAATGATCTGTATGTAATATCAACACCATGCATCCATAATCCATGCTGCCCAATTATGCAAGCATCTTGCCCCCTCTCCTCCATCCCCATAGACTTAGGAAGAGGACATGCCAAGTGATGGCCAAACTCTTTCAAGAGGAGCTAGCGCAGCCAAGCCTCCTGTTGCCTGGTGTCATATATTTGCAAGTAGCCTCCTAGCTCCTTTCTCATCAACCACATCCACTCAATCACTTGTGGATGTCTTTTTCTTCTCTTCCCCTTCGTACTCCTCTCATGAGAGTTACCATCCTTCCAAACCAATTCTCTCTCCTTGCATTTCATGAAAGTTTGAAATGCAGCTCTTTGGAGACCTCTTAGAGAAGATCTCTCACCCATGACTATGTTGAACCCACAAGGATCTAAATATGATGAAGGTAACATCTCCTCTCCACCATTGTTTGATAGTGCTGTTAATCTCTACAAGGATGTAGTGGCTGTCTCATACTCCAACTTAAGGATGGTTTCATGGTTTTTTATAGGAGTGTCATGGTTTGTTTCATCCTCCAAAAGTTCACACCCCAACCTCAAGGATTGTGTGTAACTCAAAAAAGGTGCATGAGGATGATGGTTCATCTCGTCCTTGAACCATTTGCACAGTGCAGTGCATTCATGTTTCTCTAGATCAGCAATGGGATTGGACCCTTGGTCATGTAAAAGAAAATTTCCACAACTACCAAAAGAATTTGCTGCAACAATAGATAGTGGAAATTCCTTCATACCTTGATGAGATTTTGGAATATCTTGTAGGGATGCAAGAGTTCCTTCCTCCAATGTGTTGGCTACCCCAACTGTTGATGCATGTGGTTGCTCCTCCATGAGTCTAACAACATTATTAAAATACTCCTCAAGTGGTGGTGAGGGCTCCTCCTCTTCTATTCTTCTATTTTCAAACTTCTTGATCAGTTTTTGGGAAAAGTTAGCAAGAGTAGACACTCTTGCATGGCCCAAATGGCTGAACCACCAAAATGTGGGCTTCACCTTCTAGGTGAAACGTTGAGATCTCAACAGCCTATTTTTCCACTACAGGATGTAGCAGGAAAAATGCTTCCAACTTCCTTACCCAAGCTCTTGCTACAGATGACCCATCAAATGTAGACAACAAAAATCTATTGCCTTTGATTTCTTTTTTGCTGCATGGTCTCTTCTCTTCCTTCAACTGGATGAATGGTGGAAAATCTAGAGTCTCCTTGAAGGCTCTAGGTTGAGATTTGAACTCAACAAGGTAATTACTTAGAATCTGATGATCCAAGCATCCTTCATGCTTGTCTTCTTCTCCTTCATGAGAATAGGAAGCGCATGGTCCTTCCTCTTCCTTTTGCTCCTCCTCTTTGGAGAGGCTCTTCTTATTTCTGAAAAATGATGAGAGAAATATCATATTCTTCAACATTCTGATATTCTTCTATCTTCTTGGGCTGGAACTCACAGGTTGAGCCAAGAAAGATGCTTTGATACCACTGTAATATCCCAAAAATGGGAACTGTCAGCAAGGCAGGTCTGGAAAATGCATTTTCCAGGAATGGCTACTACAGGATTTGAAACCAAGAACTGGATCCCTTAGATCAATGTATATGAGACTAAAATCCAAGAGGTGGCTCAAAATAAATCCCTCTAGGTGGGTTAAACAAATCTCCCACACCTAGTTGTCTTCAGAAAGTGCCCGATGAAGGGACTGCAACAATGTATGAACATACAATGGAATGACAACGTTATTTTTATAACCCAGAACACATGAAGATCTAAATAACCAACAAATTTATAATATAGCAGCAATGGTATAAAAATCCTTGAGGAAAAATTCACTCAAGCAAAGAAATGCAGCCTCAAAGGGACATGTGCATGAAAATAGAGAAACACTACTACACATGTATTTCTATAGGCTAAGGGGACACAATTTATATGAGAAACTGCATCATACTGAATAATAACTGAAATATATACAATTTATGGCTCAAGAAATGTGGGGGATCAAGCTCTCAACCCTTGAAAACAATAATACAACAATCCTGAGAAGGATTGGCTGAAATATACAAAATTCGCAAAATGTCGGAGTTGCAGGGTAGCAGCTGCAACTCAGAAAATGGAACTGAACTGGAAATGAGTGGAGAAGGCTGAAGATGTTGCATATGATGTCATTATCTCCTCCAATGGATCTTCCAAGTGAAAGGCTGATCCTAACACTGGATATCTCATCCTCCAATCAACACTACAAACCCTCACTGCAAGTGTGCTATGAAAATAACACAGTCACTGAGGGATACTGTGTTGTAGGTGGAATAGAATGCTTTGGCTAAGTGCCAATATCTACAATATGCTCAGAATCCTTCCTTACTGATCTCCCAAAGGAAATAAGGCCCCTTCCTCTGAAAAATAAGCCAAGGAATGGTGTTGGGGAATCTCCACTGCAACACCTTGCAACACAACTCAACTCTAAACAGAAACTGTGCTGTAGCTGAAGGAGGATGCTTTGGCCTTGAGCCTAGATGTGGAGAGATGAAGTGCAATCCCTCAATAGGTCTCTCAATAAGGATAAGGAATCCTAAACATGAATCCCTCGTGCTAAACAACACTGCAACTCAGTTAAACAGCCGGAGACTGCAAATAGTCTAAGCAGACAAGAAATCAATAATCATATGCATGATAAACAATGGCTGCCTTTCCATCCTTTTAAAAAAATGAGAGCTACCTCTCCATGGGTCCCACTCTTTAGGGTTTCCTCCATCAAGGAAACTTCCTTGCTCTTTCACTGCGCTGTACCACAAGACGCTCTCCACCTCCTACCTCTGCGCTGTTTGACTTGGTCAAACTTGACCTTGTCTTCTTGCAAATGTCCTCTTTCACACATGAGAGTGTGAAATCTAGCTCCACTGATGACCCCCTTTCATACTAAGAGGGATTTTATCCATGTTTTTATTATGTATGGGCCTCCTCACCCAATTATTCAACTCCTAAGTGAAATCAGAAAAAATTAATATTCCAATTTGCAGCATGCAAATTTTGGAATATTACACATCGACCTGACCCGCCCCAAGAAGATCCCTCCTCCTAGGGTGGTAGCCTACCAAGGAAGTAGTAGGACGCCTTGCTAATAAAACATCTGCAAAAGAAATAAAAAACAAATATCAGTGTCACCATCAAATACATAGATATATATATATATATATATATATAGAACCCTCAGAAATGCAGAAAACATAAAATTTCATCCCTGCTAGTCCCCATGCATAGCCATGAGGGAGACCCATGCCCGGATCTGCCAGGAAGTCCATCCCTAAATATGGAAACTCAAGGAGAACCTGTGGGTTAGAATCAAATCACACCTTGACCATCACATCCCAGTACTAATTCGCCTCTCCCCCACCACCACGGGGCATCACAGGTGCCCATTAGCACATCCGAGGATCCCTCGGAGGACCTAAAGGAACTACCACAAAGGGTCGTAACATAAAACTCGCTTATACATGATACTGAAAAGAATTATAGCATATGTAAAGGTCTTGGCAGCACCCATCTATGCTATGGCCAGCTAAGTGACAATACCTTGATAGAAATAGCGAGCCCAATAAAAAATGTGACCAGCCTGGAGTCGGCGCAGTACCACAAACTATGGGCTAGACACTCTTTAGGTTGACATCGACCTAGATAGGAGAACTATCATCACCAAAGCAACTCACTTAGCCAAATCCATGATATAAGTCACGCGGATGCATCCTCGGGTGATAGGGTTAGGACTGTAGTGCCTCTCCTCCTTAGCCCAACGATGGATGTTCACTCCCTTAGGAGGGAGTGCATAAGGAAATGCCTCCCCCTAAGGTAAGAGACCCATCACAAAATTGACATAATTCTTGGGATGGATCAATACATCTCTCCGGCATAGGACCATAACATGACGTCACCTATTCCAGCGCCAAACCAGGTAGCGTAGGAATGCATCCTGAGATATCAGTATGTTGTTCTATAGGAACTTCAGAAAACCATACCGAGCCATCATCTCTCGAGTAGGGGGATATTGGGTCACTGTTGCATGGATATCAGGCTAGTCCTGCTCTCGCCACAACATCCTGCCACCAAGTAAAACACCAAAAAGTCAGTTTTTGAACAAAAAACATCAAATTTATTTAAAAATTGACTTCTTGCACTTGTTAGAAATCTCTGCATGCTGACTATTCAGGACATTACGTTCAACTGGGATGATCAGGCTCCAAAGTAATTTGAGGCACTGAAAGAGACCTTGTTTTCAACACCCTTGATCAACCCCCCCAATTACGACAAGGACTATACCTTATACCTATCTGTGTTAGATACAACCATATCTGGGGTGTTATTCCAAAATGGACCCGACAACAAAGACCACGTAATTTATTACATCCACAAGAACCATTAGGAGAATTTTTAAGTCTAAAATGGGCCTCCTAAGGAAAATGTACAATAAAAATTCACTTTATGAGAACCAATCACATTTTATGGGATGACATCATCCCTAATGGTTGAGGTGGCATTGCTTGAGTTAAAGGTACTTACTTGTCACATTCTCAATGGTGGATAAAAGCTTATGGTTAATTATGGTAGTGTTCTAAGTACTTTTAGAGTCATAAAATAAAGCACTCATAATAAATGTCATTTCACACTTTTTGAATAAAATATTATTATTGTCATTTCATATTTTTTCAAAAGAAACAATGCATATCTTTACACAATCTTCATGCCTTTACACACTTTTCAATAAATATTATATTTGTATATTTTCATATATTTATTTTTAAATTATATATTCATCTCATTTTATTTGATATTACAATTTCAAATTAATTATAAGTTAACAACTATACATATATATTATTCATATGAAATCCAATTAAATAAAAATGTAACCTTGTAATTTTAGGATAAATCAAATCTATAAATAATATTATTAGAATATTATTAGCAATGCAAAAATATTAAAATTAAAGAAAAAAACAGTTTACATTTATTATATTATTTTATATTATTTTTATATAGTATATTAATTTACATGTTACTAATCAATTTAAATAATATAAATTTTAATTAATAGCATATTATATAGTTAAGAATTTATATTCATATTTTATTTTAAGTTATTTAAGTACAAAGAACAAATGCATTAGTTGTTTAATGATAATGATTTTTTCTTGAAAAGTTCATTCTTATTTATAGTCACATCAATACAAATTTTTTATTAATTTTATTTTGGTACAACTTTTGAATTGAATTTAACTATGGTTACATGGATTGTGGTGCAAAAAGTGAATTGCCAATTCATAAATATTATTTTATTGGTTTAACTATTATTTTATTGCTTCCTTACGAGGCCCATTTTAGACCTCAAAATTCCCCTAATTCTAGTTGGCTCTGCTTTGAGGTATGCGAAAGAAGAAAAAATGCCCTAAAATTAGTACACGCAGTACAAAATCTTTGGCATTACATCATCCTAATGACTAAAAAAATCACAACAACGATCAATCCCATGCGATATTTGCTAACCCATTTTCTGATGAACTAATATAAGTACACCTGATGGATAGTTATACTGTAGGAATTCGACCTATAATTCACCTCCCCCAAGAGCAAGAAATCACTAATCTGATGACTCACAAGGATCCCTAGTTAATGACTCACTACCCAATGAACATTTGTTCTTAGTGATGACAGAGGACCCTTGGTACGATGACATTCTTTTGTTTTTGTGAACCCAAAATTTAAAACCTTGGCTCACCCGTGACGACCGAAGGCACATACACCATCAGACCCCTCGATACCTTCTCATGGGGGATGTACTTTGTCGAAGAGGCATTGACACCATTTTACATCGACACCTCAAACACGACCAAGATGAGAAGACCCTAAATGACTGACATAGTGGGGCTTCCGAAAACCATCTCTCTAGCCTTATCCACTACCCAAAAAAGTCTTATGTGCAGGTTATTTTTGGCCCACCCTATTCCACGATTGCATACCAGTAGTCAAAATGTGTGAACAATGCCAACGTTTCGCTCACAAGGTAATAGCGTCTCCTGATCTCCTGCATCAGGTCATTATATCAGGCCTATTTTGAAAATGGGGCATTTAATTTATGACTTGAAAACTCATGTCTTGTGGAAAAAACAAATACATCATAGTAGTCATTGACTATTTCACCAAATGGTCAGAAACCATGCCCACATATGATAACACTACAGAAACCGCAGTTCGTTTTCTCTTCAACCATGTTATCACACAATTCAATGTACCTAAGGAGTTAGTCTCCAACCATGGAAATCATTTCAAGAATTAAATATTCCAGGAGCTATCCTATCACCTTGGGTTCACGCACGAACTTGTGTCACCATACAATTCCTAGTCCAACGACCATGGAGAAGTTGTTAACAAAGTACTAAAGACAATGTCACAGTGTATGGTAAACAACCATAAAACCAACTGGCACCATATGGTGCTTTTAGCCTTATGGGCATACTGCACAACAGTCAAATCCTCAACAGGGTTCACACCTTTCCAGGTTATATACGGAGTGGAGTTTTTGCTTCCCATTGAACGTGAAATCCCAAACTTACACATGGCCATCGAACTCCTCAATGATAATCAACCTCTAGAACAATGGTTGGTACAATTAGATCTCGTTGACGAAATTTGACAAGAATATCTCCAACATAATGAGGCTCACAAGAAAATAGTAAAAGCATCATTTGACTGCAACATCACCCCTCACTCATTTTCTGATGGGGAGCTAGTCCTCTGCTACAATGTTGCAAAAGAAGCCTTAGGACTTGGGAAGTTTGAAAAATTATGGAAGGGACCTTACATCATCAAACACTATCTCCTCAAAGGAGCATACATTTTTTCTGAGCTCGACAGTACATGCCTAGCCAATCCTGTCAATGGGCTCTACCTAAATAAATTCAACCCATAAGATGGGAAGCCTCAATACCCTAGAGATAAAATGAATGTAACATAAATTTTTATGATGATCACAATAATCATAGACTTGTTCTAAAAAATAAGTATCTTGTGTCACATATGGATTATTCGCCCATCTACTATTTTAGATTTGTTGATGGAGCATCTCGATGGCCACAAAGTTTAGCTACAGTCACTTGGGTCATATACTTGTTGAACCCTTAGTTAACTGAGAGGGGGGGGGTGAATATGTTTAACACATTCGTGGAATTTTAAAACTTTCCTTTAAAATTATTTACATCTTCATTTCATGATCAACTTGATATGTGAGCAATATTAATATGTCAGCAGCAAGTATTAAGCAAATTAGATAATGTAACAACAAACTTAATATGTGAGCAGCAAGTGTTAAGTAGATTAGATACAACATATCAACACATAAACATCATGCACATAGACAACAGATATAAGTGGAAACCCATAAGGGAGAAAACCACATCTTATTATTGTTGTGATGCAAAGACAAGCTCCAAATCCCTCTCACCACTGATTTTCTGTAGGCTCCAACCTACAGGAGGCTCCTACCTCAATTCTGCAAGCTACAACTTGCAAGGAAGCTCCAACTCCCATCTATTTTCTACAGGCTACAACCAACATGAGGCTCCTACCTCAGCCAGCTACAACTGACTTCTATCAAGCTACAACTTGATATGGAAGCACCAAATTCCTCACTCTTTCATAAAAAACACTTGCTGATTTACCTAGATATTAGCTCTGTTCTGTACCTTCTTCACTGTTGTCCACTAGCCTTCATATCTACCTTTTATCAACTCTGAACCTTCACAGCTGCTATGTCTACTCCTCTTTATTCTTACCCTGTCTGCCTCATTTCTTCATTCTCTTCTTCTTGCATCTTTCTTATATTCTTTTGCTCACTTCCATTCTGCAGCTTTGTAACAATCTTCAACTCTCTTCAATTTTGTTGCACACTCTCTTTTTCTCTCTATCTGTTTTCGTAACCCTCTCCACATGGATATTACCTATTTTATACAAATAACGTCATGGTTGTTTTCATTCTACAGGGAATTCGAAATGATCAGTCATGACTCTTTGACTTCTACCTTCTCATTTCCTTGTCCAGCTCTGTTACACAACAATTTGTCACCGTCCCTGCAACCCCCCTTCTGGCACATTAGAGGGCTCATTCCATGACCTGTGAGCAGTGACATAACCTGAAAAAAATTTCATGGAATTCCCCTAGACATGGACTTTCATTCCTCTGAAGACATCTCCTTGTGAAAAACCCTAAAAATAGCCTTTTCATCCTTGGCACGACTAGCCTGTGTTGTACTCGCGCCAATGGGGGAAATTATTCAAAGAGGGCGCACCAATTGGCACTCTGTCTTAGAGTCACACTCGTGCCAGGCTTAATAAAGGGTGTTTTAAAAAAATAAATGGCGGAGGATTGAATTTAACCAACTCCTGCACTGGTCTCTAAATTGAGTTGGGACGTTTGGCTCCGGATTTCCATGTAGAGGAAGTAGTTTACCACCTCTCACGGAAGCTTCCTTGAGGATAGGGCCAATCCCATAACTGTAGGGATCCCAACTCCTCTTCCACCATCTATATAAGCTTTCCACTTCCCTTTGCAAGCTAATCTCCAAGAGCCCTCATAGCCCAAAGAATGTTGCAAGAGCTTTGATAGTCCTCATAGTGCCAAATCCATAGAAAGGAGATTGACGATCGAAGAGAGAGGCTTGTCCCCATCCTTGACAAGCTTTACCGAGACGTATTCTGCTGACGACCCGTCGAAGGAGAATTCAGCGTCAGAGCCAAGTTGTATTTTCCTTTGTATAAATGAATGATAAGAGACTATTGGTTATGGTTCCACTCGTTTTGTTCATTATGATCATGATTTGTGTCCTCTCTGACTGACGCATACTTGCATATATCGAGTTTTACGCTTGTGTTTGTTGTGTTTCTTGTGTGTGCAAGTGTTCGATCGTGGTGAGCGAAAGGATTGTGATCTGCCGGAGCAAGGAAACAGGAGCATCATCTCCTCTACAAACAACAACGTTGGATTCGAGGTAAGCCTTCTTATCAAGTTGGTTTATGGCAATTAGGGACCTGCGCCATAGCGTGTTACGATTGTTGCTAGACCTGTTCTGGGCTAGTAGGGATCGCCTCTGTCCACAGAGGGGATTTACCTCCACAACAAATTGGCGACTCCGCTGGGGAGTTAGCTTGTTGTTTGCTTTATAAACTATAGACGGAGCCTGAAGTTAGCCAGATAGCCTTTGAAATGCTCTTGCTCTGCATTAGCAAAGTATATCAATGCTGCTTCAGTCAATCTCTGGTCTAGTTTATGAACTGAACACTTGGAGTATTGTCTTATCTTTCGATCGACTCTTGACTTTTCTTTCTTGATCAGCTGTTTTGGCTGGCTCTTTTCATGAGTTTGGCTTTTGGTTTAAGCTCCAACATCACTGGTCTGCTTCTTGGATTACTTATTTTTCATTTTTCCTTGGTAAACTAGGCTGGCGCACTTTTCAGTGTGACATTCGCGCCCACTGGCGCATGTTTTTAGTGTATTACTCGTGCCAATTCTATTCTGGCTCTATTTTTAGCCTTACAGTCACGCCAATCCTGTAAGGTGCTAGGGTTTACTGTGTTTTAAGCCTTCTCAGACTAATCTGGGTGTTTGGTCTTACTTTTTCAACTGCTTGAGTGTTCTGGAGCCTTGTTTGACACACTTCAATCTTCTTCCTTTGGTTGTTTTCCCTTTTCTATCGATTTTGTGTTCTAGCCCTAGAGCATCTAGGTGCTATTGTGCGTTGAGCCTCCCTTGGGAGTTTTTGGTTTCTATCTGTTCAGTCAACTTTGTGATTGCTTCTCTGCACTCGTTTGGTGGTTGTCTATTGTTTCATTGCGTTATTTGAGTGCTTGGCTTCTTCTTCATTCGAATTCCGCTTTGTCTCGTTTTGGGCCTAGATTACATGGTTCAACTGAGTCTTTGGGTGTCTTTTGATCTGAGGGACTTTTTGGTCAATTTGAGGTCTGATTGTGTGCTTGCATTGAGTGAAATTTGATTGTTTCTTCTCTTTTTCTATCACTTCTCAAGTTGATTGTCTCATTAGTTTTCATTTTGTTTAGTGCATTTTTCTCTTAAACATTGAAAATACAAAAAAAAATCCCTTTTGCATTGGGTTAGTTAGTGTGAATTAAATCTTTTCGGTGTTATTAGTGATTAGTAACTTTGAAAGAAAAGCTTTTAGTTTCCATTAGCTGCATTATAGATATCGTTGGTTGTTGTCTGGTCATTTTGTTGTTGTGTGAAAAGCTCTTAACTCTCTTGTAATTATATTTCATTGAATGGAATGATATACTGTGGCATGTAGTGTGCATTTAGGAGATTTTGAGACATTACATTCGCTAGGGCTTGAAAACTGAAACATAATTGAAGATAAACATTAAAATTGATTCAATTTACACTAAGGTAGCATTGAAACATTAACGAGATATTTAGAGGTCTAGGCTAGAGATGTGTTTTGACGTCTTTAAACCTAGTAGATGTCGTTCGCCTCTTGGCTTTAGACAGCACTAGTACGGACTTGTGCTCCTCGTAGCATCGCATATATAAAGGGAGACCCCACTAGGTTTCTATCCTTTATCCATAGGAAGCCGATTCTACCGCGCTATACCCGTGATACACTGGACACAACATTTGGGGAGATTGCCTGCATGTACGTTAAGTCCTTGGTTTATTTCTCTTTCATTTTTGAAACCAAGGTGTATATTGCAGTTCATGGTTATTTGGTACACCCTTTGCCTAGTATTCCTGAGTAGTCATTTTGATCTTATCTGACTCCTTAAATTTGAAAAGATCACCAAGCGCTTGTCCTTTCACGCTTGCTTCAAAACTGAAAGAGATAGAGTCATCTTTCATCCGTTTCTCGACTCTTGAAACATGAAACGGTGAAATTTCTAAGTTTCAATGTCGTAAAATAAATCACCCGTGATCACACTCCCTGGTAGATTTTTCTTGTTGGCCGTTTGATTGTGTGCCTTGGTTCTTTTTCAGCCCGAATGTGTGTTTGATATTTTTCTCTTGTCATTACTACCACAGTGGCGGAACCCTCAGTTTCGTCTACTGGAAGTCCATATACGGACGATTCATCAGAGGTTTCTCAATCCTCTGTTGAACCTCAACAGCCCATCGTTTCCGAGTTTCCCAACAGGGGACCGGTTCTGTCTGAGCTTCCCTTTGGAGGACCAGTTGAGTTCAATTGGCCCTTATTCGACCCTTGGTCTGGATTTGGAGTAGGGGAACATTTCCCTCCTCTTACATCAGGTTCACCTTTTTAGCTGCTGTTATTCCTCCTAGTTCTCGCTGTCTGTTACGAGATCTAGCGGTAGGTTGAAATATGAGTGAATCTAGTCATTCTGCTAGTGAGGAGATCCCCACGTCTGGTGAAGATTACCAGCTATTCCCAGAAGTAACCTAGAATTTATTCCTAGAAGACAACCCCGAATCATCTGTTATGTCTTCGCCCGGTCCCTCACTACCGGTAGGGTATAGATCCTTAGGTCAGATTATCGCCACCGCTGCTTCTATGGGGGTATCAGCTCCTTCTACGAGGCTAGTTGTTCCTTCACTAGGGATGTCTCCATGGACACTTGTTACATCATCCCCTCAGGTCACTTTTGTGCCCATCAGGCCCACTGTTTATTTGGCTGCATCTACACCTGCTGTTACCACTTAGTCTGTAAGGACCACATCGCTTCCTGAAGATGTCTATATAGCTTCTGCTATGCCAGAGAACATCTCTCCTGAGGAGTATCGATTGTCCCTACAATAATCGAACCCCGAGGTCGGACAATCCTCTCAAGATCCCAACCGCTCGTATTTTTCGCATTATGCATAGGATGGTGCACCCGTGTACATTTTTCCATATCAGTATGATGAGCACGGGAATCCTTTACGTTTACCCGCTCTTGAGGCTCAACTTCATGCTCAAGGTTTACCGTATAACCAGGCTGGGCAGTCTTATAACCCGCAAGGACAACCTTTTCAAGGCCAACCTCCGGGCCAGCCTGGCTATCCTTATGACCCGCAAGGTTACCTTGCGGGCCAGCAAGGGCCATTATACAGTCCGCAAGGACAATATTACAACCCTTCAGGTCAACTCGTGCAGCCTCTTCCTGGAGTCCAACCTGGGCAACCTTAAGGACTCACAGGTCAACCGGGGTGCCAACTCGGGCCGGTATACGGTCCTGAGGGGAAAGTCCAACCTTCGCAACCCATGTAACCTCAGTATCCTATTGCTCCAAATGTTGCACATCAGCCAGGGCCATCTTATGGTCCTGTTGCAGGTCAAACCGGTTACCAGCCACCACCTGGCTCCATTCCACCACCAGGCCAACTGGCCCATCCGACACAACCTGGTACTCCGCAACAGCCAAGTCAACCTGCACAACTGGCACAACCTACTCACCCAGGGCAACCTGTTCAGCCAGGTCAGCCCGTTCACTCAGGGCAGCCTGTTCAACCAGGCCAGCCTGTTCAGCCTGGCCAGCCTGTCCAACCAGGCCAGCCTACACAGCCTGTCAACCCTGCTCAACAACCGATTTACTCGATGCCACAACCAAATCAATTGGTGCATCCTAATTATCACGCTCAGCAGGGTCCCACCTATCAGCAGCCCGCTCAACCTCAAGGCAGTTACTACCCTCATGGTCAATCTCGATCGACTTATAATCTGCCCCAAGTTTCCCATTATTACACTCAACAACCCGGCTACACCTATACTCAACAACCAAATCCACAGGCTGCCCAAACGAGGCTGACATACAATCAAGGTCCATACTCTGGTTATCAACCCCCGTACACTTGTTACCAACAACCGAATTAGGCTGGCTATACACCCTATACCCCCTATGGCCAGAATCCTTCAGGGACAGAATCCATGGGGGCAAGGATATTCTCAACCAGCGTGGAGTACATGTACCAGTCCTTATCGAGGGCCTAGCATGCTGTTTAATCCGCAATTTTCGTTCTTGGCTACTTTGGAGTTACCGGATGTTTCTAAATTAACCAATGATTCGATTCTTCACAATCCTTATTGGCCTCTAGTTCCAACCAAGGTACCCAGCGACTGCCCTAAGTTTGAAGGTAAAGTGGTGAAGACCCCCAAGCTCATGTAATGACTTACCATTTGTGGTGTTCATATAATTCTTGGGTTGATGATTCAATTCGTCTACGTCTCTTCCAGCGCACTCTTACCGGTGCTGCCGCTAAGTGGTATATTGAATTACCCCGTGGCATCTTTCAAGATTTCAATACTTTAGCAATGGATTTTCTAACTTACTTTCAGTTACCGGTTTTCTATGAAGCCGGGACGCATCTCCTGACTTCGTTGAAGCAGGATAAATCCACCCACATATCCGATCATATTCATGAGTGGCGACATCATCGTAGGCTGATCAAGTTTGATATACCTGATCAACTGCTAACTCATTGGTTCACCACGTCCTTCGTTAACAAAATCACTCAAGATATTGCTCTGGGGGCATGTGTGACTGAGGAACAGGCCATTGCGCGTGCCCAGTATCTTGATCTAGTATACTCTCAGTCCGGCATGCTGTATGATATTTTGACTAATGCTCCATGCCTAGGAACCTCTAAAGCTCCACCTACCCCAGCGGTGGATGGTGTTATTGGTTCCGTGTCTCAAAATTCTCGGAAATCTTCGAATGGGAAGCAGAAGTCCAATTTTTCCAATAATTCTCCTCTTCCTGCCCCTCCAGATTCTGGAAAAACTACGAAGGTTAACGCCGTTCAGGCTAATCCTACGGAAAAAGCCTCCAAAGGGAAAAATAAGGGCAAAGGAAAATCCAAACCTGACGCCCCAAAGTCAGAGTCTTCTAAACCTCATATTGATGATAGTTCCCAACGTAAACCGAAGTACCCCTGCCTTATTTGTGAAGGAGATCATTATACCAAGGATTGCCCCAGACGATCTGAAATTAGTCAACTTCTCAAAGGCTCTAAAGGGACTCAGGCAGTTCTTAAATAACCGTTCCCGTCTCAGCAGACCTAGATGGTTGAAAAAACGTCACCATCTACACCATTTGGGTCCTAGGTCTTTATGATGAATGGTGCTACACCTATTTCGATTGCTACGCATTCGAAGGATTACGCTGGATCGCGTCAGGAAGCTAGAAAGGAAGTTGTGGATGGCCCACCTCCTCCACCTGTCTCCGGTTCTTTGGAAATTGAGAAGCCTACTGCTGAACCTGTTGTGAGGCCACCCTCTAAAGGTGTTCTACGAAGGTCTTCCTACAATCCAAATGCCCGTGCCGCTCAACACTACAGTATTGTTGAGGATTTGGCTCAAGTGCCTTCTGCTATGTCTGCATTGGAAGTCCTTCAAAGTTTCCGTTCGCAACGGAAAGCTATGTTGTCTGCAATCGGTGGAATTGATCCCGCCGATTCTAGTCTTCTCACCTTCGACTTAGAAAACTTTACCCCCCGACTTCCGCATCAAATTTCCCTTGTGATCCAAGTCGGGATCATCAGTCTTAACATCCATAGGGCCATCGTAGATGAAGGTGCTTATACCTGTGTCATGTCATCCGCCTGTTGGAAGGCCATTGGCTCTCCGGCTCTCTCATCGTCTCCCAATTCCTTAGAGGCATTCGATGGTCGGGAATCCAAACCCCTGGGTGTTCTCGAGAGTTTTCCGATTAAGTTACAAGGGAAGACAGTCAACATAGAAGTAGAAGTGGTTGATGCCAAGCTTAACTGCAATCTACTTCTCAGCTGCAGTTGGACTCACGCCATGTTATGCGTGACATCCACCCTCTTTCAACTTCTTAAGTTTCCTCATGAGGGCAAAATTTTTACTGTGGATCAGTTGTCTTTCTTCACCTCCACCTCTAAGAACAACGTCCATTACGTGGATAAGATCCCTAATCCCCCTGACAGTGTAGGACCCGGTCTCTTCAAGGACCCCATCCTCATGGGTATTTTTCCAGCGCCACCACCACACACCATTCAAGTTAATATGGTCTTCAGGTCTGACGACCCATGGATCATCCCTTCGCCTGAACAGGTGACCGATTTTGGAGAATCGATGCCCTTAACTCCAGTAGAGATTAACTACTGTGAAATCGTTGCCGCATCCGATCCTCCTCCCTCTCAACATGCTCCCTCGAGCATGGATTTAGATATCTACTCTCAATCCCCCTGGCTCAGTGAGACCGACTCGCCTGATCCTCTAAAAGAGACTTTTCCTTTTGATGAAGCCATTGTTGAAACAATGTCTCTTGAGGAGCTACCTTGGAGCGATGGACATCATCGTTCCTCCTTCATGTCCAGCCTAGGGGCAATGTCAGATTGTCTAGAGTGTTTTGCATCTCAGGTTCCTACTTCGCCTCTCCAGATGCCCATTTTGACTCATGAGGTTCTTTCGGAAGGAAACCTGAGCAACATTACCCAAACCATTCCGATTGACATCTCCGTTAAACCGGGGATAGTCGAGAATATACATGTGGGAGTGACTTGTTCTCATGATGATATACGAGCATATCCTGAGTCTCCTCCATTGAGCTCACCGGAGCACAGTTCCTCTTCTTGTGCCAAGCTCCTAAAACAATGAAACAAGTTGCTACGAGGATAGTTCTTTTAAGTGTGTCAACCTCGTTAAAATAATGAAACATGAACCCATTCAATTCGAGTTTTGATAGATTTAGTTCAAATATCTTATGTTTTCAACCTTCACTCCATTTCCTATGGAGTGAAGCTTGGGGGGCATGTACCTCGAATTGAGACACCATGCTGGGGGCATGCCCATATTTTCCAAGCATAGTTTGTGTTTTCAGCTTGCATAAAAATAAAACTCATTTCCAAGCATAGTTTGCATGTGTGTTTTCATGTGTGCTTTTAAGCTTGCATAAAAAATAAAATGTGTGATTAGATACATTATGTGAACTTTTTTCATTGGGTCATTTGTTATGCAACTGATATATTAGATTACATTGTATTAGATATTTGCATAGCATATAAAAACATCATCACATGTAAAAAGATCCATCCAGAAATAGGTATATATATATGTGTGTGTCGAAATGTTTACATAGGGTGCATCACATGAAATAAAAAATATACATGTTCATCTTAATACAGCCGGAGATGACATGTCTCTCAAAAAATATGCATGAAAAGCCCTAGATGTCTAATCTGCATGGTGCTCATGGTAACAAGCCACCGCACGCACTAAGCGTCTCAGTAGTTGGTGGAGGCGACTAGGCACCCCCATAGTGTGTCGCTGGTATGCTAGCAGAACATCTGCTAGCCGTGCATAGTCCGGGATCCCCCGAGCTATGCCCTCCAAATTTTGGATCAGTTCGACACCTTCGTCGCCCTCAACCTGAGGGTCATGTATGGCATGGGTTCTCCATGCAATGGGCGACATGCCCGCGGGCCTCTCTGGGCCGACATCTGCATACACATAAAATTGTTGTTAAAACAGACATGTATTACCAAAAAAATCATAAATACATAAAAATAAAAAAGAGTATCATACCCAACTCCTCATCCCAATCCTCCCCCTCTAGGAGCAGAAGATCGGGTTCTCCGATGAAATCGGTCCCAGCATAGGGCCAATCCTTGACCACGATCAGCTGTCGCCGTAACCACCCAAAGAACTCCAGCCTCCAGGACATCTGTTGGCCTCCTCCTAATCTGGGCATAAGTGCTGCCCAGCGAGCCATCCTCGGCTCTCTCGGTATCGGCTCGGCAACTATGGCCCCTTGGCCCTGGAAAATGGGTAGTCGTTCTAGGATGAACAACACCAAAATGGAACTGTAGCTAAACTTCTTTAGTTTGACTTGCTTGCATCTTGGCAGTTACCTCTTGATATTGACCGTCACTGTAGTAGCCCAATCAAACAATGTGGGGTTCATACACTTGGAGGCTAGTATGAGTTGGGCTTTGGTCACCTCATGTGGAGCTTGCGATCCTGCAGCTCGTGTAATGGTGTGTAGCACTACTCTGAGTGCTAGATCATGGACAATGTGGATGTCCACCTTCCTGCTTCTCGATCCGGTTCGTGCCCCCGGGCACACCCTCGCCATTTCTTGCTCCATCTTTTCTCCGAAAGGTCTGCTGCCCATCAGAATGGGTACTGGGCCTCTCCACGACAGCCCGGTGATGAAATATATGTCAGAAACCTCAAGTTCCAACACTTGGTCCCGAAGTTTAAATACTTCCTCATTTTCGTCCCATATGCTGACCAAGTACTGTAGCAACTCAGGTTGAGCTCATAAACATGGAGTAAGGAAGAATTTTTTGAGTCCATAGTTCTTGAGTGCATTAATATAGGCTTCGTTCTCCATAGCCATTTCATCTTCCTCCCCATGTTCCCTCTCCTTCCATTCAATAACCATTGTGCTTGGTTACCTGCATCAACATGATAAAAAACCCTTGTTAGATCTCTGTCATGCTTGAAAATCCAGATGGATGCCTCACTGTTTGGTAATTTGAAACAGAAAATCATGTTGCGCCATTAGCGCGACCTCTTTGTGAGGGAAATTCCACTGGCACGGGTCCGTGCCTGATACCCGCGCTAATGGCAAAGCACTAAAATTTTTAAAAGTCTCTTCCAGAGATTGACTGAGCAATGGAAACTCATAAAAAATGGATTAAAATGGAGCTTAAGGGAATGCCTTTTGCCTGGAACAAAAGAGGAGCTGAATGACGTCCCGGATCAGTCGCAATCACTGCCGCAAGTTTGCACACAAACATACCATTGTTGCTCTCCAAGTAAGGTAAAAAGTAAAAGTAAATTTGTTTTACCATTTGAAGCCTATTTATAACTTTTCAGGTCAAAAATTAGGTTTTAAATGTCATTTTTCTTGGTATTTTAATATATTTTATCGAAAATGGATTTGACACTTGCTTTTATGTGTAGCAACAGGTTTTTTACGCGACTTGGGCAGTGATACGAGTTATATTTTATACTTTTTCGGACTCGGTAAAAACACGAAAAAGTCACTTTGGAGTCATCTTTCAGCTCTTTTCTGACTCTCTAAACATGAAAAGATTTCCTAGGCCCTTGTCGTTTCGATCTCGTTAAAGTGGCCACGAAACGACATCTACCCAGTATATGTTTACCCCTTTTTCGGGTTGGGATAGATTACTTATGAAAAAAGAATACCCTAGCCTATCATGACTAGGAGGTTTCCTCAAACATAGTTTTCTACCTTTTCGGATTTGAGGAACTATCTACGAAAAGGGACTCTGATGATGCTTCCATTGCCTTTTTCAAACCCCCAAATATTATGATGTTTTTTGTTCTTCTTTGTTATTCTATAAGTCCCCATGCTTATTGGGATTCGGGCCACATAATGACAAAGATTCGAGTTCCTCCTTCCTAGGACTCGTTAAACGTACTAGGATGGAACTTATATGACAAGCATATGGTATCCTCTTCAAGCTTGTGTAAAAATAAAGAGGTACTCGCCAGAAATGGTGGGGGAAAAATGGAACCAACATCATTGTCGTGTCACCTCGTAGTATGTCGCTCTTGAACATGGCACTTGTCTGCATTCGTGTCAGGTTGGGGACATCTCATCTCGTTTTTTCACTTGCTTCCGTGGGTTTGGGTAATCCTTTTTGACCTCTCCTCTGCTCATTTCGTTGTCACCATGACCTCTGATCCGTTGATGTCAAATACTGCCAAGTCCACTGTCGTGTCGTTTATATGTTCAAGAGAATTTGGCCTCTGTGAATATCAACCTTCCTCTGATTCTCAATCGTATCTGACGACAAAGACACGATGCTCTCTATCGGGTCGATGACAGTGGCAGCACTATGGCCCACCTTCGATCAAGGTCACCGTCGATTTGCACCATTATCCAGCAAGGACACCCAGAGTATTCTCTCTGGGTACCTTGGAGCCTGCATGCCTCAATGGCAGGTTCTTCGCGTTCGACGTGAGGTTTTCATCACTGGCCTCCGATCGAGTGATTCTACGGGTGTTCGACGCTAGCTCATTGATTCACATGCGGTAGATTGTACCTATAGTACCTTGAGGACTATTGTCATTATTGGTGGTACCTCTCGCGTCTGTTAACAAATTTCATCATTGGCTGGTAATCAGACGATGTTCTTGCATGTTCGACTTCAGCTCACATATTCACATGCTTGAAATTGTACTCTGTTCGGGTCGAGATGGAGCGCAAGACCCTGGATTCTTTTCTGTTATAATCCAGGCTGTGATTTTGTGGATTATTATGATTGGTTACATGACTCATTCACTGGATGGTTGTGACCATACCTGAGTCTATTTATCGATCCTCACTGGATGGCTACGACCATACCTTGGATCTAGATTATTGTATACTCTGTTATGGATGGTTGTGCCCATACCACATATATCATGTATTTGAGATATCAGTTGTACTTCTCTACGCAGGTTTTCTGATGGAAGTGTTTTCAGTTGGACACGTTCTCATAAAGCATTTCACCCCTCTCTGTCTTTCAGGCCTCATGCTTTAGGGGGCATATGTTACACAGTAATTTGTCACTGTCCCTGCAATCCCCCATCTCGCACATTGGAGGGCTCATTCCGTGACCTGTGAGCAGTGACATAACCTGAAAACACTTTCATGGCATTCCCCTAGACATGGACTTTCATTCCCCTGAAGACATCTCCTTGTGAAAAACCATAAAAATAGCCTTTTCATCCTTGGCGCGACTAGCCTATGTTTTACCCATGCTAATGGGGGAAATTCTTCAAAGAGGGTGCGCCAATTGGCGCTCTGTCTTAGAGTCGCACTCGCGCCAGGCTTAATAAAGGGTGTTTTAAAAAAATAAATGGCGGAGGATTGACTTTAACCAACTCCTGAACTGGTCTCTAAATTGAGTTGGGACGTTTGGCTCCAGATTTCCATGTAGAGGAAGCAGTTTACCACCTCTCATGGAAGCTTCCTTGAGGATAGGGCCAATCCCATAATTGTAGGGATCCCAACTCCTCTTCCACCATCTATATAAGCTTGCCACTTCCCTTTGCAAGCTAATCTCCAAGAGCCCTCATAGCCCAAAGAATGCTACAAGAGCTTTGATAGTCCTCATAGTGCCAAATCCATAGCAAGGAGATTGACGATCGAAGAGAGAGGCTTGTCCCCATCCTTGACAAGCTTTACCGAGACGTATTCCGCTGACGACCCATCGAAGGAGAATTCAACGTCAAAGCTAGGTTGTATTTTCCTTTGTATAAATTAATGATAAGCGACTATTGGTTATGGTTCCACTCGTTTTGTTCATTATGATCATGAGTTGTGTCCTCTCTGACTGACGCATAATTGCATATATCGGGTTTTACGCTTGTTTTTGCTGTGTTTCTTGTGTGTGCAGGTGTTCGATCGCGGTGAGTGAAAGGATTGTGATCTGCCGAAGCAAGGAAATGGGAGCATCATCTCCTCTACAAACAACAGCGTTGGATTTGAGGTAAGCCTTCTTCGCAAGTTGGTTTATTGCAATTAGGGACCTGCGCCATAGCGTGTTACGATTGTTGTTAGACCTGTTCTAGGCTAGTAGGGATCACCTCTGTCCACAGAGGGGATTTACCTCCACAACAAGCTCATTCAAAGGAATATAGAAATTTGTACTAATTTCAGTTTTAAAGTGGAGTTTTGTTTGCCTATAGGAGACTTGCCAATGCATCACAAAAAATATAAAATAAATAAACTTTACATTTTCAGTTACAATGAGAATTTCAATTCAACCCATTCAGTTCTTGGCTTGCTGTGCGTTTGTCTTTTCTGCTGCTGTCACTGTATTTTTTAGTTTCTGCACACTCTCCTGCTTTCTATGCATGTACACCTGTCAAACCCACATTTTCATTCCTGTGCATGTAAAAATTCATCTCCAATTTTTGTGCTCTGTACAAATTCCGATCTGGGCAATTTCAATATCTTAATTTTTGAACTAGCAATTTAAAATACTGTACACGGAAGCTTCTTTTATATATGGTTATGAAACCATACATATGATAAACTTCATATTTCAAATATGCATATACACTTAAATCCAAACTCTATACCTCAGTCAATACACTTATGAGCATTCGAATCAACTTTCGACCTTTATAATAAAATGTATTATATAGTGGCCACTTTATGGAATGGATACTCATATAGGTATAAAATCCACAGCATAAACCTTTATGGTTTCAACTTACCTTCTTATCATTCATCAAATATGTGAAATGCATTATAATTTTGGCCACCATCCATTACACATCTTATAAACCATATTCATGTCTATTTAATTAATGAACCCCCAATCTTTATACACTTCGCTCCACACTTCATATTACAAAATTTATGAGTATCCAAATATCAACATTTATTAAAGGGCCTTCGACCTTTTGGTTTAAAACCCAACCATTGAACCGTATTTAGATCCCGGGTCCCACAACTATAACATATTTATGTGGTCACTTACAACAATCAATTTACCTTTCACATCCAACGATGCAAAACTTATCGCGCCCCAACCAACTCATCCGATGGTAGTCGTGCAAAAAAGTTGCACGAGACTTGATTCTCCTAAGTCGCGCGATATAAATGGTTTTTCCAAACCACTTATCGCCACGCGTCAACCAAAGGCCAATATCACATTCGAAACGTGAAATCCACTTACCACTTTAAAATTTACGCGATACTACTATTTTTCTCTCCCAAAACCGCCTTCGTGACTTAGCCTTGGCAACTCTCCTTTTCCGTTATTTAGCATATGAATATTCGGCTCATGCATAAACCCAACCTTTGGTTAAAAACCCAAACGCCAACATATACTATTATTTGGCTCACCTTTCCCCATCCATCAATATTATAATTCATTGGACTTCTTTACTATACAACCGAACCATATTAAAATTCTGGCATTGGTTCAAAGTCCTAATTATCAACCATATTAATTATGGACCACAAATTATGCTAACCCTCGTACGAAGGTTGGGTTTTAATTAATCCCCATGGCTTTATTAAAAAGCCTCTCTATCTTTCGACCAATACATACTCGACTCCATAACCATTCCATATTAACCACGAACCAACACTTATATGATTTCCAATTGAATGTTAGAAACATTAGGTTTCCTTTGGGCCCACAACGCTTTCCAATGTACCTTACCTTGACTTATCTCTCCACATCATCCAACGGACGACGCACCATTGCATTCTTAACACCATAGATTAACGATTATTGCATTTCTAAGATGCGCGAGCCATGTCCATAAAAAATGATGTGAAATAGGCTGTATTTTAAAACCACTAAAGACACACGTCACTCAAGGAGCATTATCGCATTTTTTGTGGGCATTCCATTTACCACTTTTAAATTGTGCAAGACCGCTAGTTTTATGTCTCAAACCTGCCTTCACTATTCCTTCAAGGTTCCGACTGTTTCATCCGTTCCAGGTTCCACTCAATGCGTGGTTTGTTAGAAATTCTCTGCGTTTTCATTTATATAACTTCCATTTGCTTATAGTTCCGTTCTTCTTTAGCATTGCTTCAATTAACTTTGCATGCTGAGACTTAACTCTATCCAAATCTACACTCTCACTGTTATGGTTCCAACCAATTATTAGATTCTTTTAATATCTCTGTTACTCTGGAATCAAGGACCGCTTCTTGCCCAATTTTACCACGATTCCTTGTATTGAGCTTGGAACAAAATGATATAGATTCATGCAAATTGATGTCCCTTCTTTCCTGTGTGTAATTTGATAGCACAATCAGATAATGAATTGGATTTCATCAACTCTTCTAACCCTGCTAGAAATCAACCAAACCTCACGGTCTTTACCAATGCAGAATCACTGTGCCGTCATCCCGCTTTTGGTTTTAATGCAGCTCCTCCGAATTATAAATCCATGATTACAAATATCAAATTAAGCCAACCTTCCATTACAATAAAGTCTCTACATGGAATTCAAAACCCTTTCTTTGAATGGGAACAACATTTAATAACATCAATCCATTACAAAATTCCTTAAGTTTTTATGACTCCACATTACAACATCGACATGAATGTCAATTTCCTTAATCATGCCCAGAGTATATTTAACCCCCAATTACAGAGTTATTCATACATTGTTCATACAATTTCTAATTGAAGCCCAAAGCCTACTACACAGAGTTTAAATCAATTAATACTGGAACAGATCCTTTCACACATATAAATGAGTTCACTTATAGACTTCTGGTCCTCAGCCAGATCTTCAAATTAAATGGCCCTTCTACAACCTAATTTGTCTTTAATTCCTTTGCTGCTTCTGCTTCAATTCATTACCTTTGTTTCATCTGCTGCCTGGGATGCCTCTCTTCTAATTTGCTGCCTTTGCTATCTCTTTGTCTCCTTTGTGCTCCTTTTATGCTTTCTTACTACATAATTTCCTGATCTGCTCCTTTGCCTTATTGATAGTTCAGGTGCTGCTCCTTTGCCATCAATGAAAATATTTCCAACAGTCTCCCCCTTTGGCATTGATGGAAATACTTTAATACTCTTCTTTTTCTTGCTTTTCCTCCCCCTTTGACATCAATGGAAAAGGGTTACACATTTCCCAGTGTGGATTCTATCTTTGCATTTCCTCTCTCTAAGTTGTGTTTAGGCCCTTCTTCTCATGGCTTTATACCTTACTGCTCCAGACTGGTTTACACGAGTTGTTGAGAGAACACTTTTGAGAATTATTGAACTTGTATATACACAGTAAGTTGATACCATCCCAAAGTATAGACTCCTTGCACTTGTATAAAGTGTAGGTGATGATAGAACAACCATATATAATCAGAATTATATAATTAGAGATGCATCATTTGACCAAAACTAAAATACTGAGAATGCTTCAAATATACTTCAGTCTCTAGTATGATCTTCATCAGAAATGCATATATGTTGAGGAAGATTGTAGATTGAATGTCTTCTTCTGCAATACTCATCTGCAGTACAACATCTGTTCAATTATGGTGATGCCAATATATCTTTTATAGCTGTGGTTTACCTTTCCTTCCTGTTGGTGGTGATATGAGCTAGGATGATGACAAGGATATTACACTTAATAGTTGAAAGGTCCTTGTTACTGATGTGAACAATGAATCAACCCAGAGCTTATAACTTATTGTGAGATTAGACGATATATTTCAATCTAAGAGACCAAATGACTTTACTGCTTGTACAAAGTACTTTCAAAACAAACCCTTGAGGCTAGATACATTCAATGTATTGGTCAGTCTCAATTATCAACCATGCAATTTTATTTATGACATAAGGGGGTATGTATGTCAATGATCAATCTCTCTTTAAAGGTGAATTACCAGCAAATCCTTTTTGCCGAAGTATGTTTTTGATGAATCAATAACAAACTTTTGAGCTTCAACTGACACAACTAATCCTCCATACTTCAGATACTTTAACTATTCTGTCATGATGATTTTCAACAAAAACATCTTCAAGTTTTTTAATTGATATCTCAGCCAACAAACTTCACATAGTTTTATGAATGATCTTAAGAGAGAGGCCTTGAATATATATCTGTACTGACTTCAAGAAGGCATGCAGTTATATAGAAATAGATACTGCTTCAATTCTCAATATACTACTTCAAGTGTAAACAAGATAATGATCATTTTTCCCTTTCATTGATCCTTTTATGCTTTAAAAAAATGCGAATAATGCTGGGATACTACCTTGATGTACTCTTGCCATAATCCTTTGATCCTGAGGACATGTACCATACCACTGCTCCACCGATAACACTTGGTATTTTGTTGATAGGCATGCTACTTGTACCAAATACCAATTGATACTACTTTCACTCTAGCTCGCACATGAACCCATAGTTAAGACAACCTTCATAGTTTCTACTATTGAGCTTTCCACTGTTCACACCAAAAATCATCAATATACTGAAATTGATCTTGGAATCATTAACCATTTTCTTATTTTGTCATTCTATTCAAAGGAATTTCACTGCATTTTCCTTTCTAGGACTACTCCAGAATCATTGCTGCTTTATATACAATTCAACTGTTCTAACATAATGATCTTTGGGAAGACATCTTCAATTTCTATACTGGGAATCTTCATGGGCTGATCACTCAGAGATTTATCATTCACTTAACTACATTCCTCGAACGGGACTTTTCATAGATGAATGATGTAATTTTATAATGATGATAGGCACTTCTCTTACTCATTCTTCTTAATGTGATTCATTATTAATTATAGCAGTGTGATGCATAATGTGATCATCCTTTATGGGTCTTTCCAGTTCTGTAGCTTGAAACATAATTTTTGTGATTTTAACCATTTATCACTTAATGTGTTGATGTCTTCTTAGCTTACATGTTCATGGCTGAAGTTCCCTCCTACCATCATGGCTGCTTGCTGCTTTCTCTCCTTCCATCAACCTATTGTCTATTGTGTGCTTCAGGAATTCTTCTTCCTTTATGGTGCTCTATTAGAGAAATTGTCCTTTCCCTTCCTGATCTTATAGTTGTTCTTATTTCATGGAGCTCTTCTTAGACTACCTTTGTGGGGACTATTTATGAATTGCTCTCCCCCTGGGATGTTGCTTCATATCTATCACTGGTTGGATATTTGCATTGCTTCCTAGAGTAGCTCCCCCTGAGACTATGATGGATTCATTATGTTATTGATGTAACAGGTTCCCCCTTTCTCTTTTCCTTCCATACTTTATTGGGGTTCTTCATAATGTTTGCACTTCTTTTTTATTCATAGCTTTGTTTGATTTGATTAGATTCCATCATCTGTCTAGAGTTCTTTAATGTATATGGTAGTTTACATTATTTTTCTTTGTGACCAAGCTTGAGGCATACATAACATCTTATTTTACCAAGGTACATTTGAGCTGAAGTATAATATTTTGTTCCCCTTTTTGAACACAATTTACATTCAACAGATTTATGTCCAAAATTATTGCATGCATAACAGTAGCCATGGAAATGATTTGTGTACTTGGTGAAGGATTGTCTTTTCCATTTGCTTGCTTGAGGGATTCTTCTCATTTTCTGCATCCTTTGCTGGTTGGACTGGATTTTCTTTATCTTACAATATGCTACACTATATCCAAGTCTGTGGCAGGAAAAACAAGTGATACTTATCATAGGAGGAAATAACCTTCTTTGACATCTTCCAAATTTATTCAATTCATATTCAAGAGTGTATGAGCCTTTTTCAGCTGACTATTTCATCCTCTCATTCTCTGTCCTTTCATCTTGCTTCTTGTTTCTGTTTGTCTCTTTGCAAATCATGTTCTTGCTGGCTTCTACTTCTGTAGGAATATTTTGAGCTGCTTCATTATCCTTTACAACTTTTACAAAGATGATATTCATGTTATCTTCTACCTTGGACTTATTGGTTTCTCCTTCATATCCTATCCCAACCTTTAGAAGAGGAGACCTTTGAGCATTTAGAATCTTTTCCAACTGTTCAGAGCTTGTCATTTGAGGAGTATTCATTATTAATTCTCTTCGGGATTTTTCTAATTTGTTTCTCAAGCACACTACTTCTTCTTCCAATTTCTCTTGTTTTTGAATTTTATCCTTTATCTGCTTTAGTAGAGTGTCTTCTACTTTTATTTCTTCTTCAAGTTGTGTCTTCAGGTCAACAATTTTTTCTTATCTTCATATTCTCTCTCATCACATATTTGCACCAATGTCTTAAGGTCTTTGTTTTCATTCTTCAATCTTTCTATTTTCTTCAAGGCTGTGTCAAGTTTGGTTTTTTCCTCAACTATAATTTCTTCATGGTACTCACATCCATTCACACTAGCAGGTACCTCATTTGATTGAACATTTTCCTTTTGACATGAATTTTTCTTCTTCTTGATTCTCTTCTCCTTCTTGACAATGCAGCCACTAGTGTTTACTTCATGCATGAAATGCAATCTATCCAAGATTTCTTTTGAAAAGGTTCGATCCATTATTAAATCAAGATCCTTGTTATGAAGACTATTATATATCTCACATTTTGCCTTGGAATTCCGCTATTGTTCTTGCAAAGAGGGAGAGTCTGTGCAGTAACCATCACATACAAGTTTCCATACCTCAGGTTCATAAGCCATTAAATTTGTTTTAACCATATCTCTCCATTCAGGAAAGTTTGTTGTATTTAACATAGGTAAATTTTGATAGTCCATGACTCAACCAGATCTCCTTCAAGCTATTAGGCTTACACCAAAGGAACCAGCTCTGATACCAATTGTTGAACCCTTAGTTAAACTGAGAGGCGGGGGGGGCAGGGGGGGGTGAATCAGTTTAACACATTCATGGACTTTTAAAAAATTTTCTTTAAACTTATTTACATCTCCATTTCATGATCAAATTGATATGTGAGCAATATTAATATGTGAGCAGCAAGTATTAAGCAAATTAGATACACCATATCAACACATAAAAATCATGCACATAGACAACAGATATAAGTGGAAACCCATAAGGGAGAAAACCACGTCTTATTATTGTTGTGATGCAAAGGCAAGCTCCAACTCCCTCTCATCACTGATTTTATGTAGGCTTCAACCTACAGGAGGCTCCTAACTCAATTATGCAAGCTACAACTTGCAAGGAAGCTCCAACTCCCATATATTTTCTACAGGCTACAACCAACAAGAGGCTCCTACCTCAGCCAGCTAAAACTGACTTCTATCAAGCTACAACTTGATATAGAAGCACCAACTTCCTCACTCTTTCATAAAGAAACACTTGCTAATTTACCTGGATATCAGCTCTGTTCTGTACCTTCTTCACTGCTGTCCACTAGCCTTCATATTTGCCTTTTATCAACTCTGAACCTTCACAGCTTCTCTCTCTGCTCCTCTTTCTTCTTACCCTGTATGCCTCATTTCTTCATTCTCTTCTTCTTGTAGCTTTCTTATATTCTTCTGCTCACTTCCATTCTGCAGCTTTTTAAAAATCTTCAACTCTCTTCAATTTTGTTGCACACTTTCTCTTTCTCTCTCTCTGTTTTCGTAACCCTCTCCACATGGATATTACCTTTTTTATAAAAATAACTTCATGGTTCTTTGCATTCTACAAGGAATTCGAAATGATCAGTCATGACTCTTTGACTTCTGCCTTCTCATTTCCTTGTCCAACTCATTCAGAGGAATATAGAAATTTGTACTAATTTCAGTTTTACAGTGGAGTTTTGTTTGCCTACCGGAAACTTGCCAATGCATCACAAACAATATAAAATAAATAAACTTTACATTTTCAGTTACAATGAGAATTTTAATTCAACCCATTTAGTTCTTGGCTTGCTGTGCGTTTGTCTTTTCTGCTGCTGTCACTGTATTTTTTAGTTTCTGCATACTCTCCTGCTTTCTATGCATGTACACCTGTCAAACCCACATTTTCATTCTTGTGCATGTAAAAATGCATCTCCAATTTCTGTGCTCTATACAAATTCCGATCTGGGAAATTTCAATATCTTATTTTCTGAATTGGAAATTTAAAATATTGTACACGGAAGCTTCTTTCGTCTATGGTTATGAAACCATACATATGATAAACTTCATATTTCAAATATGCATATACAATTAAATCCAAACTCTATACCTCAGTCAATACACTTATGAGAATTCGAATCAACTTTCAACCTTTATAATAAAATGTATTATATAGTGGCCACTTTATGGAATGGATATCATATAGGTATAAACTCCACGACATAAACCTTTATGGTTTCAAGTTACCTTCTTATCATTCATCAAATATGTGCAACGCATTATACTTTCGGCCACCATCCATTACACATCTTATAAACCATATTCATGTCTATTTAATTAATGAACCCCCAATCTTTATACACTTCGTTCCACACTTCATATTAAAAAAATTATGCGTATCCAAATATCAACATTTATTAAAGAGCCTTCGACCTTTTGGTTTAAAACCCAACCGCTAATCCGTATTTAGATCCTGGGTCCCATAGCTCTAACATATTTATGTGGTCACTTACAACAATCAATTTACCTTTCACATCCAATGGCGCAAAACTTATTGCACCCCAAACAACTCATCCGACGGTAGTCACGCAAAAAAGTTGCACGAGACTTGATTCTCCTAAGTCGCAAGATATAAATGGTTTTTACAAACCACTTATCGCCACGCGTCAACCAAAGGCCAATATCGCGTTTGAAACGTGAAATCCACTTACCACTTTAAAAATTATGCGATACTGCTAGTTTTCTCTCCCAAAACCGCCTTTGTGACTTAGCATTGGCAAATCTTCTTTTCTGTTATTTAGCATATGAATATTTAGCTCATGCATAAACCCAACCTTTGGTTTAAAACCCAAACGCCAACATATAATATTATTTGGCTCACCTTTCCCATTCCATCAATATTATAATGCATTGGACTTCTTTACTATACAACCAAACCATATTAAAATTCTGGCATTGGTTCAAAGTCCTAATTATCAACCATATTAATTATGGACCACAACTTATGCTAACCCTCGTACGAAGGTTGGGTTTTAATTAATCCCCACAACTTTATTAGTAAGCCTCTCTAGCTTTCAACCAATACATACTTGACTCCATAACCATTCCATATTAACCACGAACCAACACTTGTATGATTTCCAATTGAATGTTAGAAATGACAGGTTTCCTTTGGGCCCACAGCACTTTCCAACGTACCTTACCTTGACTTATCTCTCTACATCATCCAACGGATGATGCACCATCGCATTCTTAATGCCATAGATCAATGGCTATCGCATTTATAAGATGCGTGAGCCTTTTCCATAAAAAATTATGCGAAATAGGTTGTATTTTAAAACCACTAAAGACATGAATCACTCAAGGAGCATTATCGCATTTTTTGTGGGCATTCCGTTTACCACTTTTAAATTGTGTGAGACTGTTGGTTTTCTGTCTCAAACCCGCCTTCACTATTCCTTCAAGGTTCCGACTGTTTCATCTGCTCCAGGTTCCACTCAACGCGTGGTTTGTTACCAATTCTCTGCGTTTTCATTTATATAACCTCCGTTTGCTTATAGTTCCGTTATGATTTAGCGTTGCTTCAATTAACTTTGCATGCTGAGACTTAACTCAATCCAACTCTGCGCTCTCACTGTTATGGTTCCAACCAATTATTAGATTCTTTTAATATTTCTATTACTCTGGAATCAAGGACCACTTCTTGCCCAATTTTACCACAATTCCTTGTATTGAGCTTGGCACAAAATGATATCGATTCATGAAAATCGATGTCCCTCCTTTCCTGTGTGTAATTTGATAGCACAATCAGATAATTAATTGGATTTCATCAACTCTTCTAACCCTGCTAGAAATCAACCAAACCTCATGTTCTTTACCAATACAGAATCACTGTGCCATCATTCTGCTTTTGGTTTTAATGCAGCTCCTTTGAATTATAAATCCACAATTACAGATACCAAATTAAGCCAACCTTCCATTACAATAAGGTCTCTACATGGAATTCAAAACCCTTTCTTTGAATGGGAACAACATTTAATAACATCAATCCATTATAGCATTCCTTAAGTTTTTATGACTCCGCATTACAACATCAACATGAATGTTGATTTCCTTAATGATGCCCAGAGTATATTTAACCCCCAATTACAGAGTTATTCATACATTGTTCATACAATTTCTAATTGAAGCACAAAGCCTACTACACAGAGTTTAAATCAATTAATATTGGAAAAAATTCTTTCACATATATAAATGAGTTCACTTACAGACTTCTGGTCCTTGGCCAGATCTTCAAATTAAATGGCCCTTCTACAACCTACTCTATCTTTAATTCCTCTACTGCTTCTGCTTCAATTCGTTACCTTTGTTTCATCTGCTTCCTGGGCTTCCTCTCTGCTACTTTGCTGCCTCTGCTATCTCTCTGTCTCTTTTGTGATCCTTTTATGTTTTCTTACTGCATAATTGCCTGATCTGATCCTTTGCCTTATTGATAGTTCAGGTGCTGCTCCTTTGTGCTCCTTGCCATCAATGACAATATTTCCAACAATAGTCACCTGACTGGTCACCATTCCTCATCAATAGAGTATGTATCAGGTCAGCTACAAATAATCAAGAAGAATATGATGCAATAATTGAGCTATTGAGAGATGCCTCCAACCAGGGCATTATATGCTTACATGTATTTCTTGATTCCCATTTAGTGCTATCACAATTAAACCAAGCCTTTCAAATATGAGATTCACACCTATTTAGGAATTAATTTCATGCACGACAGTTAGTCCACCACTTTGATCACATTACATTTACACATATACCAAGGTATCAAAATCAGGCATTTGATCGCATAGCTAACCATATCCTAGACTGGAATGCATCTCGTATAAACCATCATCCATAAAAAACAATAGCATAAGAAAAACATCCATCATATGTACATAAAATCCATCATAAACATATATAAACATATAAAAATAAACAGAGACACATCATAAGAGCCGCCAAAAATACAACTCCCATATATACATCAAAAAAATGTGTCCCATTATACAAAAATAGGTCACTGACTATCGCGTCAGTCAAAAAATATGCATATCATCAATGCAGGGAAGAATCCTCATAATGGGTGCTTTCCTTGATCATAAAAATATCTAGGGCTGCACCCCACCTAGTGGGTCCTATGGACCCACGTGATCACTCGGTGTTAGTATAGGAGTAGCAACCATGAAGGCAAGTGCTGCTCTACACAAAGTCATGCGATGCACCTTCTCCCGGGCCATCACCATCACCAACCATATGCAGTCCAGGTCATCAAATCCCCTTGTTGATAAACCCCGAGTCATCCTCTCTAGCTGACTCCATGAATATTTCATGTCCACATCACGAGCATTTTCCCCCTTAGCCCGGGCCTCAAGAACCCCCAATCGAACCTCAACATCAACAGCTCGAGCCTCTGCTACCAATACTATGATATCAACCATAGCCAGCAACTCCTCGACAATGGCCACCCATGCCTCGGCCGCCTCGACAACCGCCACAAGGGCATCATCCCCACCAGTATCTACAGTGCTTATAACCTCCCCTTAGGGACCTTTGACATCAATCTGACCCACCCCAAGAAGATCCCTCCTCCTAGGGTGGTAGCCTACCAAGCGAGCAGTAGGACGCCCTGCTAACACCACATCTGCAAAAGAAACCAAAAAAAAATATGAGTGTCACCATCAAAGACATAGAGATATATATGAAAATACAACCCTCAAAAATGTAGAAAAAATAAAATTCCATACCTACCAATCCCCATGCAAATCCATAAGGGAGACCCATGTCCAGATCCCCCCAGAAGTCCATCCCTGAATATGGAAACTCAAGGAAACCCTGTGGGTTAGACTCAAACCACGCCTCGATCATCACATCCTTGTACCAACCCACCTCTCCCCCACCACCATGGGGCATTACAGGTGCCCATCAGCACATCCGAGGATCGCTCTAAGGACTTAGAGGCATCGCCACAAAGGGTCGTAACATCACAACCCACTCATACATGATACTGCATAGAATTCTTGCATATGTAAAGGTCTTGGCAGAACCCCTCTATGCTTTGGCCAGCTGAGTGACCATATCGAGCCTAATAAAAAAAGTGACCAGCTTGGAGTTGGCGCGACACCACAAACTGTAGGCTAGACACTCGGTGTGTTGATGTTGACCTAGATAGGTGAATTATCATCACCAAAGAATCTCACTTAGCCAAATCCGTGATATAACTCACACGGATTCATCCTCAGGAGATAGGGTTATGACCGCAGTGCTCAGCCCAACGATGGATGTTCACTCCCCAGGAGGGAGTACATAAGGAAGTGCCTCCCCATGAGGCAAGAGAAATGCCACAAAATAGACACCAGTCTCGGGTTGGATCACTACATCTCTCAGTTGCAGGACCATAACATGCCATCCCCTGTTCCAACGTTAGACTAGGTAGCGTAGGAACCCATCCTGAGATATCAGTATGTTATTCTCTAGGAACTTCAGCAAACCATATTGAGCCAGCGTCTCTCAAGTAGGGGGGTCTTGGGTCACTACCACATTCATATCAAGCCAGTCCCACTCTCGTCACAACATCCTGCGACCAAGGAAAACACCAAAAATCCAGTTTTTGAACAAAAACCATCAAATTTATTTAAAAATTGACTTCCTTGCGCTTGTTGGAAATCTCTGCGCGCTGACCATTTAGGAGATTCTGTTCAAGTGGGGTGATCAGGCTCAAAATTAATTTGAGGCACTGAAATAGACCTTGTCTTCAACACCCTTGATCAGCCCCCCCAATAAAGACAAGGACTATAACTTATACCTATCTGCGTCAGATACAACCATAGCTGGGGTGTTAGTGCAAAATGGACCCGACAAAAAAGAGCGCATAATTTATTACATCAGCAAGAACCTAGTCGGATCTACTTTGAGGTATGAGCAAGAAGAAAAAACTTCCCTATACTTATTACACACTGTACAAAAACTTTGGCATTACATCATCCTAAGGAATACAACAGTCATAAAAACTATCAACCCCATGTGATATTTTCTAACCTGTTGTATGATGAACCAATATAATTACACCTGATGGATAGTTATAATGCAGGAATTCAACCTAGAATTCACCTCCCCCAAGAGCAAGAAAGCACTAATCTGATCACTCACAAGGATCCCAGTTAATGACTCATTAACTGATGAAAATTTGTTCTTAGTGATGACCGAGGACCCTTGGTATGATGACATTATTCTATTTCAGCGAACCCAAAAGTTCAAACCTTAACTCACCCATGACGACTGAAGGCACATACACCATCATACCCCCCGATACCTTCTCATGGGCGACGTCCTCTATCGAAGAGGCGTTGAAGCCATTTTACATCGATGCCTTACACATGACCAAGCTAAGAAGACCTTAAATGACTGCGATAGTGGGGCTTCTAGTAGCCATCCCTCTAGGATGGCCATTGCCCAAAAATTCTTACGTGGTGGTTATTTTTGGCCCACCCTATTCCACAATTTCATACCAGCAGTCAAAAGGTGCTAACGACGCCAACGTTTTTCTCACAAGGTAAGAGCTCCTCCTGCTCTCCTCCACTCGGTCAAAGTAGCAGGCCTCTTTTGCAAATGGGGCATCTACTTTATGACTTGAAACTCTATGTCTTTTGGAAACCACAAATACATCATAGTAGTTGTCGACTATTTCACCAAATGGGTAGAAGCCATGCCCACATATGATAACACTATAGAAACCACAAATCGGTTTCTCTTCAACCATGTCATCAAATAGCTCAATGTACATAAGGAGTTAGTCTTTGAACGTGGAAAGCATTTCGAGAATGAAATATTCAAGGAACTATCCCATCACCTTGGGTTCATGCACGAGTTTGCGTCAGCCTACTACCCCTAGTCCAAAAGCTAGGTAGAATTTGTTAACAAAGTACTAAAGACAATGTTAAAGCACATGGTAAACAACCATAAAACCATTTGGCACCATATGGTGCTTTTAGTATTATGGGAATACCGCACAATGGTAAAATCCTCAATAGGGTTTACACCTTTCCAATTGGTATACGGAATGGCGGTCGTGCTTCCCATTGAACGCGAAATCCCCAACTTACACGTAGCCATTGAACTCCTCAATGATACTCAACCTCTAGAATAATGGTTGGTACAATTAGAGCTCATCTACAAGAATATCTCCAACATAATGAGGCTCACAAGAAAAGAGTAAAAGCATTATTAGACCACAACATCACCCCTCGCTGAGTTTCTAAGGGGGAGCTAGTCCTTTGATACGATGTTGCAAAAGAAGCCTTAGGACTTGGAAAGTTTGAAACATTATGGAAAGGTCCTTACATCATCAAACACTGTCTCCTCAAAGGAGCATACATTTTTTCTAAGCCCGAAGGTACATGCCTAGCCATTCCCATCAATGGGCTATACCTTAATAAATTCAACCCATGAGGTGGGAAGCCTCAATACCCTATAGATAAAATGAATGTAACATAATTTTTTATGATGATCACAATCATCATAGAATTTTTCTAACAACAATGCTCTTATGTCACAGATGGATCATCTGCCCATCTACGATTTTGGATTTTTTGATGGAGCCTCTCGATGGTCACAAAGTTTAGCTGCAACCACTTGGGTCATATACTCTCTTGACCAGTCACCATTCCTCACTAACAGAGTATGTATCAGGTCAGCTACAAATAATCAAGCAGAATAGGATGCATTCATCGATTTGTTGAGCGATGCCTCCAACTAGGGCATTAGCCTCTTACATGTATTTCTTGATTCCCAGTTAATGGTATCACAGTTAAACCAAGCCTTTTAAATACAAGATTCACACCTATTTAGGAATTACTTGCATGCACGATGGTTAGTCCACCACTTTGATCACATTGCATTTACACATATACCGAGATATTAGAATTAGGCATCCAATTGCATAGCTAACCAACATTTCCTAGGCTAGAATGCATCTCGCATAAACCATCATCCATAAAAAACAAAAGCATAAGAAAAACATCCATCATAAGTACATAACATCCATCAAACATATAAAAACATATAAAAATAACCATAGACACATCATAAGAGTCATTGAAAATACATCTCGCATGTATACATCAAAAAATATATGTCCGAGTATACAAAAACAAGTCACTAACTATAACTTCACTCAAAAAATATACGTATCATCAATGCGGGGAAGTATCCTCATAATGGATGCTTTCCCTAATCACACATAATCTCTAGGACTGAGCCCCGCTTGGTGGGTCCTATGGACCCACGTGAGCACCTGGTGCCAGTATAGGAGTAGCAGCCATGAACACAAGTGCTGCTCTACACAAAGTCGGGCGATGCACCCTCTCCCAGGCCATCACCATCTCCAACCATATGTCGTCCAGGTCATCAAATACCCTAGCCTATCGCTTTTATCCATTTTCAATAACCCATAATTGGAGCTCAAAGTACCCAATCACAAAAAATGAGAGAAACACAGAGATCAACACTTCATCATGTTTAATTTGGACCCCATAAATCCAAGTTTCAAAAAAATCATTTTCAGGCCCAACGCCCAACATACTTCAGTTCAGGTACGCCCTCTCTTATCACTTCAAAATTCAAGTTATTTCAAAAAATATTTGTATGAAAAATATGACTTTACTTGGGGTATTTTTTGTAGGTATTACAAACACGCAAAATCACCATATGTCCCAGCTAATGAAAGTATAAGAGAAGCTACCGTTCTACCCTCAACATGATAGGATTCCCTAAAAATTCTTTGCATATCCTAACATCATTTCTTCGGAAAAATAAGACCATAGGTTCCATTCACCCAACCATGTTTATCATCACCCCATTGTTCACACGATAAACACCCTTGAAGGTCGGTAGAGCCTCATCGTCCATGTCATCCATCACTCATGTAGACTGTTGTTGTGTGTTTGGTGCACGTATGTATGAAATCACACCAGTTTAAGGGGTGTGGTTTACCTCGTTAAACTATTGGTAATAGGAAAAAAGAAGTGGAGTCAATAAGCATACTATATAGAGGAAAAAGCATGCAAATGTAAACTAAAAACTAAACTAAAACTAAACATAAATAAACAAAAGCTATGAACGAGTCAAACGACAACAATAATGCAAATGGTGGCTCTAGGACCATCTTATTGAGCGCTGGTAGTAAGAAGAGTGATACTTTACCCTCTTTCCAAAGGGCCCCTAGACAATGGTTCTAGGTCCTGATGCAAGGATGTTTTTACCCCCAAATTGGCTCAGTGCAGTCTCTCTCTCTCTATACTATGTGGACTGAACTTGTTGGGTGGCCAACAATTGAGTCCCCTCTATCTTCAGCTCTGGGTCACACACTACTGGTATTTCTTGGGAAATTCTGGCCAGCATAAAAATGTGATCACCCATTATTCATTTCATGGTGGCTTTATATAGGATATTTCAAATCCTCCTTCCTCTCTTGGTACATGGAGGATGGTGACCCAAGAGAGGGGTATGATTCCTTTGTGTGCTCCAAATATTCCACTGTGTGCTCACATAGTGTCTAAGAAGGCGTTGGTGGCTATCCTTAGGTGGCTAAAAGTAAGGAGTGACTTGTCCTTTTCTTTGTGTGGTCCCAAATAGTGACATTTCACCACTCTTAGGAATGCTTGCATATCGGGAAAAAAGGTGTGCAGAAGGCGCTCTTCTCGAAGGATAATGTGCGCAAACAATATTTAGGACTAGTTCAAATTTGATTTTCCTCAAACCTTTGAGATTTTAAAATAATTTCTAGATTTTGTAATGTCTTCCAGCCTTGTAAATAGTTTGGCTTGACATTAATTAATGTCATCTTCTGTTGTACGATTTTCCAGTGTTAACAGTTTCCCCCTAATGTGTGAGGTCTAGGAAGAACTGTATAGCCGAAATACATTATAGTTTCTTTTCTATATCATGTGTAGAGAGAGAGAGACCTGCGTGAAGCCTTGGAATTGAAAACACCCTGCACCATTTCCAAGAATGACCATGGCCTAAGGGATCCCAATAAGCAAATAAAATTTACAATATATACAAATTTTCAACAAGGCCGACATGTCCCATGCTCGTGATGGTGTGGCTAGTTAAACAAAATTGACAGATTATATATTTTTTCTGTGTCACTACTATGGTAGTGATGCTGGAGGTTGTTGACGGTGATTGCTAATGCCCTCAGGGGCATTTTTTATTTGAAAATAGGTGGAATGTGTTACCCATATGCGTAAACTTGGTATGACATATAGTTGTGCATTGTATGCATAGGTGTTGGCTGGGACCTTCCCATGTAAGAATTGTTGACATAGACGCTTATGGAGGCACAATTTTTCGACATATATGATCAAAGTGCAATGGTTGTAAGATATGATACCATCTTGACATGAAATATTTTGTCGTAGTTGAATTTCAAGAGGATCGATGACATTTGTGGAAAATGATGTCTCCCACAGTGCCACCCGAGGATGCCCCTTTGTATGGAGAGGGGTGATCCAAGGTACTTCCTTTCTGGAATATGGGTATTGAATTCAATAAAAAGGAAGCCTCAACCGAATGAGGGGTCGCTGATAAGAGGGATCGGGGACTTGGATGTGGTGGGTTTAACATAGGCATATTGGAAAAGGGTGACTGAAAACTGATGATGGGGATTTAGTGGCCCGAGGTCAGAGTATACTTAAGCAACTTGGTGGCAGTCATAGTTATTTCTGAAGGGGAAATATCTGGAGTCAGTAGGACTTCTAGGGCGGGTGTAAACTAGCTATTAATGTCATGATGGTTTGTGTGTGGGGGTGAAATACTTTGACCAAGGGTGTTTAGGGACTACTGCCATGGGAGAAAAGATGAAATGAGAGGGTGAAGGGACGAAGTGTACCATTTGCGGTCTTTGTACACTTACCAAAAGAATAAAATAATGGGGTTTGGTTTGTAAAAAACACAGATACGGGTACCCAAAAACATGAAAGTGTTCGCTCACTGATGTTGTGAGGATGGTGTTTTGTTGGGGGTAGGGGTCCCATTGGTTGGCCTCATGTGCAGATGAAGCAGATGTAAAAGTATCACAAATGGAATTATGTTGGTGGAGGTATGGTGGGCCAAATGCGAGGTGAGGTGGTGTGCTCTTTATCTGCTTGTACAACTTAGTCATCTAGGAAGGGGGTTTCAGCTTTTATGGTAACATTGACCTTATGCATGATGAATGGATGGGCATGAGGTGCTTCCCGGATTGAAGTGGTATGTCCATGGCGTTACTTATGTTGTGATATATGGTCTACTATGGGTGATGAGTGCCATGGAGGGGAGGTTCTACCGATCAACGCAGATGTTTATCAGGTACAAGGTGAGCTGATGATAAACACGGTCGGACCCTATAGTTTATTTCTAATGGAGAAATGATGTCAGGATATGTAGAGTTTTCTGGGACTCTATCATGCTGGGGTTAGAACGATACCTGCTATGGAATTTTCAGTAGATGGTGTTGTGAATGGTTTTGTGAGCTTTTCCTGCAAAAACCACTACCTCAAGTGAAAGCATCTTCTTTATCGAATATTATTGAAAGTCATGAGCTTTTAAAAAAATGAATATGAGAGAGGGCATACCTGCCAGCGCTGAAAAATTATTTTTTTGGGAGTGCGAATGTGTGGCATCAACTTTTTTTTCTTGGGAGTTGTTACTTGGCTCCTAGTTTTGATTTCAGTTGGGGTCGCCCACAGACTGAGATCATGGGGGGCATTGCCGATTACTTCCCCCTGTCTAGGATCTCCCAGAATACAAATTATTACTGCATAGGTGACCTTAGGTCAAAGACCCAACCAAGCCATCTACAACAATCGATGCACTTGATAACTCAAGAGGATAAGGCAACCAGGTTCCCCTGTCCCTGGTTGGTGTATGGTGGCTTGGGGGGAGGACGGACAAATGGTTGTCTTTCTGGTGACTATCATTCCTCCTGTAGGCACAAGGTCATACAAGGTTCATTTTCAGATGCCTGGGGGGAGGGATCCTCTTGATAGGACCGCTCGATGGCATGTAAGGCATCCCTATATCACGATATCTTAGGGAAATGGTGGGTATAATGCCCATAGTTGTTGCAGAGGGTGCATGCGTGATTGGTACGCAGTGCTTTTCCTTTACCTTTGGTGGTAGGTTCCATTTTATGGGAACATGACGTCACAATGTCTGTTTCAGAGCCAAGGAGTGGTTTTAATTCATCCAGCTCTAGACATATATTGGTAGGGTGACCTATTATGTCACATATGGTGCAGACTAGTGATTCCCACTGAATGGTGGGGGTCACCATCTTCTTTCCTCTCTTCTCAGTTTTCCTAGCTGTGATCACCGATTTTGCAATGGGGACTTCCTTTGCAGGGGTGGTCTCAACTGTTTCTTGGATGGGTGGGGGCTCCTTGGGACTAAGGGAATTCAACCCTGTGGCATTAACATGGGTGGCTTCTATTCTGGAAGGGGGAAAGAGGTAAAAAACTGGGAATTCCAACGATATGTTGGGTAACACCAGCGTTGTCAAAACCTGTTGGGAGATGAAGCCAGCTGGGGGGTAGAGGAAATGGGTTTGGGAGGCGGCGTAGGTTAGGGAGGTGGCCCTGGCTGATGCCTCGGTGTCGTTACTTCTTGTGTCTATTTCCTGGCTAGCTTCGGCACTTGATGTGGACATCATGCACACCGGAGCCCCTATGACATTCGGTGATGAATTAGGGATAATGGGAGGATCTCCTAGGAATGACCCTATAACAGATGACGGTTTGAATTGGCCGAGGCCATATTCATGGTAATGTGAAAGCATATATGTGGATGTACCTACATAGGGTAGGATTACATCAGTTTGTTTTTAGGGGATGCTTCTCAATGTGCGTTAGTTGGTCTACAGTAATGATGCAGGCCTCATGGAGGAACATCATAATGTAAAAGACGGAGGAGGCTATGGCAGACATGGCGTACATATAACTCCGCCCAAGGAGTATATTGTAATCCAAGTGAGTGTCTAAGACTTCGATGTCTATGTGGACCGTCTTTCCGGCTAAACAGACCAAGACATTTTGGTAGAGGCCAACGGGAGTCGAGGGACGATCGTCGTATGCTCGAAGCATGATGACTGAGGGTTTTAGTTCGGGAGAACCTAAATTTTGCCAAAATTTTTTGGACATGATGCATGTGGATGCACCCTCATCTATGACACATCGGTGGATAGTGATATTTTGCACTGACACTAGTATCTGGAAGGCAACCATGGAAGGAAGTTGAGGGGTGGCTTTGTCTAAGTCAAAAGCCATTAGGTGTGTATCGTCAAGATTGATAGTGCCTAACGCAAAAATTAGGGCTTTCCGTTGTTTCAGGCATGACTGCAATACTTCCAAAGCTGACATAGCAGCAAGAGTTTGTGCTAAATCATCCACGATACTATAATTATGGGCTGCTTCAGAGTAGTTTCCTGCTCGGCTATTAGGTCCCTTTTCCATTTTCGTTAATGGTTCTATAAGCATCTTTGAAATGGTCAAAGGTAAAGTTGGTGCACTGGTACTTTCCCTTGAAATTTTGGTGTCTGGTGGGGTGTCGTAGTTGCGATTACGTGTTTGGAAAAAAATCTCTTCTTCATTCATGTAGATTTCATGGCTTCTTTTCCCGAAATCACCTGTATTTTGCTAGTGAGTGCTAACCGTCCCTTGGTTGGGGAAAGGTTCTTGCATTACGGCTAGTTTCTGGGAAGAGTCTCCTTGTTCTTGGTTACTCTGTAGCTTCTTTAGCTCAAGGAGATCAAGACAATGGTGAGTATAGTAACCGTACTCACCACATATCAAATAGGGATGGTTTGTTTGAAGAGGTGGCCTTTTTATCTGCCCTTGGGAATTGCTTGGATCTTGGTTCTAATTGCAGTTCGAGTTGCCTCCAGCCTGGGATCATGGTGGGCATTGCTGGTTGCTACCCCCCTATCTAGGGTTCCCTTTTGGATTGTTTTTGGAATTTTTCTTTACAACGTTAGGAGGGTAGTTCTCCTGATTATATTAGTGTGGTTGGTTTTGGGACGGTTGCACAAAGTTCACTTGTGCATTTTTTTGCATAGGTGGGTCATGTGCTGGGGACTAAGTGTAATGTGGTCTCTGGTTTTCACCTGAATATTGGAGGGGAGTTCTTCCATCAGTGTTTCTTTATGCGTACTAATTCCCCTGAGCTGGAGGGTAAGGTCCTCCTTGGTGATACACTGGCACCCTATTGGTCAAACTTTGCTGAGGCATATGATGACTTTGAAAACGGGGTTGAGGCACGTTCTGGGTAGAACTGTATGTGTAACCAGGGTTTTGAATACTGTTTCCTAGGTAACCTTGGGTCAATGACCCAATTATTCTATCCGTAGAGTTTGACGTGCTTGGAAATTCTTGATAATTTTGCAGGCACGGGGCATTAGGCAAGATATTGTAAATGTATCCTGACTGTGTATAAATCAGCTCGAGCTTCTAGGCTTTGCTGATTGCGTCCTCTTTGGATGTGGGATTCTGCTACGCCACATCCTTTGAAATATATGCCGTAAGAGTTTTCAAGAGAAAACCTAAGAGCACTCGATTGTCGAGTTTAGCTTTACATAAACTGTGACACCGCCTCCATTCATGGAGATGGTCCAAGATGTGGATGACGAGGGTTTGCCTAAAATGCATCAGTAATTCCATTTCAGAATCATGGTGAATGGGTAACTAAAAGTATGTTAGGAACGTGGTAGCAAGGGTGCTAAATCTTCCATGTGAAGCTGAGGGTTGCTCCATGTACCACTTCATGGCTACTCCTATAAGAGTGCATAGAAATAATCTTAATCAAATAGTGTCATCAATGATACTGTTCGATGAGAACCACAGGTGAAAGGTCATGACATGATTACCTGGGTCTTCCGCTTGCTTGCCTTCGAACTTTGGTATATCCGATGGGAGCTTCATGGGCATGAGAGGCCATGTAGGATTGTGTGTGATGGGGTCATTCGTTAGCTTGGTTAAATTAGGCAGATTCAACGAAGCCAAGAAAGGTGACTGAGAGGTTGATGCCATTGTAATGTGTGAAGACACAAAGTTCTGGGTAGAACGAGGTTTATTCTGCGATGTACCCTATTATGTATTCGGTTGGCTTCCCGTCTGGGACGCACTCCTCTACCCCCTACGAGTCATGGGGGGAGTGGTGTGTGGTGTAGTGTTGGGAGACTGACTGGGGTTCCCAACTATGGCTACCCCGAGAAAGGACGAACCAATAATGGTGGCAGCATTCCATCTTTGACGACTGAATGGCGAAAGACCTGGAACCCCTCTCGGTAATGGGGGGAGGTCCAAAAGATGCCTGGATCTACGAGGTTCTGTTGGGACCTATTAGGTGTCGCCCAAGTTTGGTTTTGGAAAAATTTGAGAGGATAGAGTTTATGATAAAAAAAAAATTCTTGTCACATACATAAAACAAAGTGAAAAATAAAATTAATTTCCCTTTAAATTAATTTAGGTGATCAAGAAATTAAAAAAAATAGTTTTTGTTTGTTTACATATGATACTCAAAATCCTAGAAGGCCTCTGCATCCTCACACACTCAAAAGTAACTGGGCCTTGAGAATATTTCTTTCCAGTGTTGGCACAACGTCCTGTAAGAGCTGGAGACGCACCCAGTTAGCCGAAGAGAATCCACCAAGGTAAGGGTAGAGGGTTTGGCACTTGCCCGCACCATCACCTATAGGGTAAAGGTTTCCCTAGTTTTTGGCCACTAATAACCATTGTCCCACATGAAAATTCAAGTCTTGGGATTCTTGGTAGTTAGATAACAGTAACAAGTATCATCCGGGTCAGGTAGCCCCAACTGATATCCCACGCACTGCGCCTAAGCCTAACCCCCTCTGAAATGGGTCTTTGTCGTGCTCGGGTTTTCTTTGCTGTGGGATGATAGGTGGATTTTAAGCTCCCTAAATACACAACTTCTATGTTTCAATATGAAGTATGATCAAGGCTTCTTATTGGATGCCTACCCCCTTGATCCTAACTTAAGCTATAAATTATTTTGTGGCCCCTGTGGGGAGAATTTAGTGAGTTTGGTTAATTTAGTTTTAGGTGTCTTTGCTTTGCTTAGTGGGTGAGTGTGTGTGAGCACAAAGTGGACAAGAACATAGTTAGAACATGTTGACATCGATGATCCTTTACAAAATCCCCTATTTAAACTATGTTGTATTGTTCCTGGCTCAAATGGAAAACATGTGTGGATAATGGGCTGCTTTCAATTTTTCCTAGTTAATCTATGTGACTAACTATAGGGGAGATGGCGAATTGTGAATAGGGAGCATTAATATGCTTACCTAGGATCACCGGAGAGTGCAAAGGTAGTAGAGATTACTTTCTCTTCTATAAATAATTCAATCCTAGTCCCAAAATTCCTAGTGCAAAAATTGAACTAACTAAAATCTTTTACACTAGAAAAAGAAAACTAGCTATGCATGCATTGTCTTGGGCCACTTACTTGGGCTAGTTATCTAGGTGTGCAAGTAAAAAAATTTGCAAAACATAATTTTTTTTGGAATTCAAGTTATTTCCCCCCCCTACTTAAACTATGTGTGAACTTTGCAAAAATCAACTTGAAGTAAAACTGACACTAAGCCTACAAAAAGAAACTAAAAGTGAGTCTTAACAAGCTGCGGGGTGCCACAACTAGTGTTGGCAGGTGTATTAGGGGCTTCCAAGCACCTTACAAGAGGGAAAAAATAGAAACTAGGGAGAAATTTCTCAATCTGTAATTTGCACACAAAAGGCTGAAACAGGTGCTCTCTCTGCGCGCGGGTTGGCTCTGAATGCACGCCCTACATGTCTGTGAGGAAAAAACGTGTGCAAAATCCTACAAGTAAAAATTTAGGAGCTACTCTTCTTTAGTCTGTCACTTGGGATGAACTAGGGACTGCAAGAGAAATAAGGGGAAATTCAGCTCCACTCCACAGCATCGACAGAGGTCTCCTGCAAAAGAAGGCACAACCACATAAAATTCATAATAAAATGTTAGTGGAGTCGCTAATCCTGTTGTGGTGTATTTGGTGCACGTATGTACAAAATCACACTAGTTTAAGGGGTGTGGTTTACCCCATTAAACTATTGGTAATAGACAGAAAGAAGTGGAGTCAATAAGCATACTATATAGAGGAAAAAGCATGCAAATGTAAACTAAAAACTGAACTAAAACTAAACATAAAAAAACAGAAGCTCTGAATGAGTCAAAGGAAAAAAATAATGCAAACGATGGCTCTAGACCCCTCTTATTGAGTGTTGGTAGTAAGAAGAGTGATACTTTACCCTCTTTCCAAAGGGCCCCTAGACAATGGTTCTATGTCCTTATGCAAGGATGTTTTTATCCCAAGCTTGCCTTAGTGCAGTCTCCCTCTCTCTCTACTGTGGATTGAACTTGTTGGGTGGCCAACAATTGAGTTCCCTTTGTCTTTAGCTCTGGGTCACACACTGCTGGTATTTCTTGGGAAATTCTGGCCAGCATAACAATGTGATCACCCATCTTTCATCTCATGATGGCTTTATATAGGAGATTTCAAATCCTCCTTCCCTCTCTTGGTACATGGAGGATGGTGACCCAAGAGATAGATATGATTCCTTTGTGTGCTCCAAATATTCCATTATGTGCTCACATAGTGTCTAAGGAGGTTTTGGTGGTTGTCCTTAGGTGGCTACAAGTAAGGAGTGACTTGTCCTTTGCTTTGTGTGGTCCCATATAGTGACATTTCGCCACTCTTAGGAATGCGCGCATATCGGGAAAAAAGGCGCGTAGAAGGTGCTCTTCTCGAAGAATAATGTGCGCAAAAAAAAATAAAGACTAGTTCAAATTTGATTTTCCTCAAACCTTTGAGATTTTAAAATACTTTCTAGATTATTTAATGTCTTACAGCCCTGTAAATCCTTTGGTTTGACATTAATTAATGTCATCTTCTGCTATACAATTTTCTAGTGTTAACATAGACCATATGCCAAAGTTTGGAGCCACGGACATAAACTTCTTCCCGTGAGCCACTTCATGTTAGTATAGGCATCATCAAAAATCAAGTCAAGTTTTACCCATTTCATGTTAAAACCCCTTTCTTGAGCTACTATTCTCTACAAAGTGGATAAGAAAAAACACATCGCCGCATGGCACATTTGGCCCATCACACCCTCATAAGAATAACCCATCTGTGACAATTTATCCGTCTCATCACCCTCACAGTAAGACCAACCAATGGGTCCCCCACCCTCAGAAAAACACACTCCTCACATCATTATGCATGATTATTCATGTTAATGGGGCACCCATCTCTGTGCTTGTACATCCAAACCACTTTCATATTATTTTGGAAAGTATACAAAGATTTTTTTTAGGAGAAGACTCCCACCTATCAATTTACATTTCTTACCTGGAAATGGTCCCTAATCACCCTTGGTTGGAGCTATGCATTCTTTACCACACCCAACCATGACAATCATAGCAAGCATACACCCACCCTAGATGTCCTACTGACCCCAGGTATTTCCCCATCAGAAATTTTTATGACTGTCGCCACTCACATTTATAGCTCCGACCTCGGGCCACTTAACCACCATCATCAATTATAGCCATTTCTCGTCACCGTGTCTTTTTAACCTATCATATTGTACCCTGCTACATTAGAAACCTTGGTCCCTTACGTCAATACTTGTTTCGATCGATTGATGCTTCCTTCTTGTCGACTTCAACAACCATTTTCTGGGAAGGAGGTAGTACCTTGGATGAGTCCTCACCACAATAAGGGCATCCTCAGATGGAACAATGGGAATTAACATTGCCCATTGATGTCATCGATCCTTTTGACATTCGCCATCAACACAAGTTTCATGTCAAGGATAGTATCGTACTTCATAACCATTGCACTCTATTAGAATTTGTCAAAGACCCATATATCAGTAGGAATTTCTTTCGGCCATGCTTACATGGGAAGGTACGCAACAGTAAAAGACCCATGCATCCATTAAGTACTTTCTCAAAATTTGCCATGCATGTGGGTACCACATTCAAAAATTTTTGTTCAAAAGTAAAAACACCCCCGAGGGCGTCAACAACCATCGTCATCAACCAACAACAGGTCACAAACCACAAATGTCACACGATAGAACCAGTATCTGTCAGATTAGCTTAAATTTTCAAACTTCACGAGCATGGGACATGCTTGCCTCGTAGAAATATTGCTTATTTGATCTCTTGTAGGTTTCCTACAGAGCATGGTGTCTTTTTTATTTAAGACAAGGAGTCTACCAAATCAGTTCCAAAGCAAGTTACTCTCTCTCTCTCTCTCAAAAGATCACTTATAAAAGAAAACATAATGTATTTTGGCTATATAGTGCTTCCTAGACCTCATACATTAGGGGGAAATTGTTAACACTAGAAAATTGTACAAGAAAAGGACATTAAAAATATCAAGTAGAAGGTATAGAAAAATATTTTTAGGGAAGGAATACATTAGGAAAGGCCAAAATTTTAATTTTTCCTAAGGTTCAGATGAAAATTAAGGGACATTTCACCATCATCAAAGGAATTTTGCGCACAACGCGACTATTCCTTTGATAATCACGCGGTCCTGAAGATGGTGAAATGTCACCATCTAGGACCACTTAGCACTCTTGGTTAGGGTGATTCTCCACCTAGTACTATCAAGGACAGTCGGATTTGAGCCACCTTGAGGATTGAGTGCAACCCAGAAAGGAATCCCTCCTCCAATCTTGAGTCACTATCAATCTTGAGCCAAGAGAAGGAGGAAAAATTCAAAAAATGTCTATATAAACCAGTATTTGGAAGAGGACATAGAGACACATTGTTATTCTGGCCAAATTTCTTCATAGAAAACTGGCTTTCATAGTCCAGTAGCAGAGGGATTGGAAGGACTCATATGTTGGCCAACCAATATCTCAGTCCAAGAGAAAGAGGTTCACCATTTGATCTTCATCTACCATCCTTTAAGAGAGGGAAGAGACACTTGCAAGAACTCGAGGGAAGGAGACCTCCTTTTTTTGGGTATCTGAGCTTCATAGCTCAAAGGGACCTCTTCAAGTGTTTAGCATTGTATTTATTTCACCACCAGAACCTAATAAAGGGAGAATTATTCACTTGTGTTATTAGGTTATTTTCTCCATCGAGATTTTGTATTTTTCACCTTGTGTTTTTTTTCTTAGTGTTGTATGCTTATTTTTCCCTCAAACTTATTTTACATTATGTAAAATATGTTCCACTAGCAGTAGAAAATCATTTTTCTCTATGAACTTGTGCAGGTAGCAACCAACTTGCTAAAGAAGTGAATTTCATACACCCTTGTGCGAAATACACTACCACATATAATTATGGTATAGTCGAGAAAATTAGACTTAGACTGGACTGGTTGGGTAGATTAGACTTCCAGTTTAACAAACTTCCAGTCAAATATACTTCCATTTGAATAATTTGACTTATTCCGTCCATTACCTGTGAACTTTTTTTTCTCATAACTTTTGATCGAAGAGGTATTTTTCAGAATTCCATATACCATTGGTGTTATGTCCCTATATTACTAGTTTAGTCCCTTATTTTTATTAATGTAGCCCCCTTATTGTTATTGTTGTACACCTGTAACCCGAATATTGTTATTATTGTGCCCTTACATTGTTATTGTTAGGTCAGCTAGGATTATATTGTGGGCCCATGGACTCCTATATATAGAAGGAGGTTTTGGTCATTTGTATCATCCAAGAATTGTTCATTTATGTAATGTATTGGAGGCTTCCCCCTCAAAGTGGCTAATTTCTAAGGCGTTGATCTCTCTTTTCTTCTATTTTTGGAGCTGGTTTCATAACATTTGGTATCAGAGCTTTGGATTCTAGGGTTTCGCTGCTCCAAAACGGTAATCGTGGAATTTTCACTATACATTTTTTTCTACAAAGGTTCAGAATATGAAATGTTTAGAGTGCGAAGCTAAAATCTTGAGGAACATCATCAAAAAATTTCAGAGCTTGGTTCACAATATTTTTGGAGATATGATCTGTGGCAGTTAGGGATTTTTGCAGGCTCCTGAATTTAACCTAAACAGGTCATCGCAGAATTTTCGCTATAAATATTTTTCTACAAGGTTTTAGAAGCTAACATTTTCACAGAGAAAATCCAAAATCCTAAAAAACCCATTGTAAAAATTTCAGATCTTTTTTCGCAATATTTTGGGAGATATGATCTGTGGAAGTTAGGATTTTTTCAGGCTCTTGAATTCATCTCAAAGAGGTGACCATGGGAAAAGCGTCATAACTCTCTCTCTTAGAGTCGGATTGAGATTATGTAAAAATTGGCTACAAGTACACAGACTGTAGTTTTTCAGTATATTAATTTCAAATCCAAAGGAGGAAACAATGACATGTGGAAAGCCGTACAAGTTTTCCCAACTGAACTAGTGCATAATTAGGTCATCATGGGATATTGGGCATAACTTTGCCTTGAAGAATCCAAATCAGATAATACCTATGGCATTTGAAAGATGATTCAGAGGGATACTTTAGGGCTAAATTTTAGATATTGAAGATCCTACATCACAGAGACAATTCAGTTTCAATATTGAGCTCCTCAAAAGAAATAAAAAGTTATGTATTTTTTCGAATTACATAAGTCTCGTTTGAAAAAAAAAATTAGTTTGAATTTATTCCAAGGGCATATTGAAGAATAGATATCAATATTGGGTTCTAAAATTCCCCTAAAAATAATTCAACACCCATTAAGCCTTCATAAGGCTCTACTATGACTCATGAAGACTAAGAAACACAACATGAGATATCAAAATTACAAGAGCAAGTGCACAAAATTTCGCTATCACAAAGAGCAGCAAAAAATGAAATGGAAGTTGTGAAGAAAGGCATGGAAACTAAGATGGATGGTTTGAAGAAAGGTGTGGAAGATAAGATGAATGGTTTGGAAGCTAAGATGGAAGGCATGTAAGTGGGCATGGAAGCTAAGATGGATGACATGGAGGCTAAGATCGATGAAACAATGGAAAACATGAAGAATGATATAAAAGTAGACATCGAAGGTTTGGCAAAGTTGATAAAAGAAATGTTTCCTAATGGTGAAAAGATAGTAGAGGAAAATCATGATGAGAACAAAATAGATGTTAATCGTGATTGATGTCTTCATAGTGACTTTAAAGGATAACATCCAACATGAAGTTCGCGTTTGGGAACCTGATTCATTGGGAAAGTGTTGGTCGGATAAATCGATCTTGCGAACAAGACTGATCTCCCTAGTATCAGAAGATAGTCTAGCAACAAAAAGACAATTAAATATATCTTTCTCTAGATATATCACGATTTATAAGTAAATTCTACAAAGGTGTTACGATCCTACCTTGATCCAACGCTTGCTTGTAGTAGTTGTCCTTCAGTCGCCCTAAAGAGTTATTTCAAAGATCTGCAATCACAAACAAAAAAACATCAAATAGCACCTGCATAGCATATATTCATAAATCATATCTATTATGGTGATCAAGGAATCCATAAAATAAACAATCAGTTGACAGCTTATTGAGAAAAAAAAACTTGTTTGTATTAACTTTGAAATAGTAGAAGAACCTTACAACCTTTTCAGCCTTGATGTTGAACAGGTCCTCCCGGGGTCCGAAGCAAGAATTTCCTCTACTTTGACAGGTATTTCACTCTCTCAACTAAGACACATATAGGTATGTAATCTTTCCTCATAAAATCTCAGCTAAAGGATTCTAAGTTCCAACATCACTTTTCCTCAAATAACACTAAAGCTTGAACTCAATTCTCTTCTAAAATATTAACCAAAAATTAACCCCTTTGAGGCTGCCCTATGCCTCTCTTTATAGTGAAAGAGAGGAGGTTACAGCTCCAAAAAAGAAGGGATTAAATCCTCCTTCAAAGGGATTAGTTCCTTACATCAAGGGGTTAGCTCCTTATGGCATGGGATACATGAAATTGAAAAGAGCGGATTTGCCACTGCAAGATTCCTTCCAGAAGCTTCTAGAAATGACTAAAAGTGAGCTTTTTGAATTTACTTGCACCCTTTTAATATTTTACAGGGGTCCGCACCCTTAACACAGAGAACGTGCGGTTAGGTACGCAGGAGACATGACCATTAGGTGCGGGACCACAGGTAAGACAAAGAGAAAGTGCGATACCAGAGTTTTAGAAACTTTTGAGAGCTTTTCTCTTATTTTCAAGGCTTGATATGAGGAACTAATGTTTTTAGACTTGCAAAGGAGAAAAGTATGAGTTATAATGAACTCATACGAACAAAGAAATGTCAAGGTGACAATTTTCAGTGCAACAGATTGCCCCCTAAAGTGTGAAGTCTGTAATAGATGAAGATAGAGTCTATCATGTATGAAGAGTGAAGTAATTTATCATTTCAAGGATAAATATGTGGACACCCTAGTCGAAACCTGTAAAAAAATTCAATGAAATATATATATATATATATATATATATATGTAGACATATCATCGCTGAGGTAGGCATTCCCATACTCAGATCAAAACTAACTAAACTTGTTTTGATATAGAAATGATTTTAATATTACATCAATATTGTAGACACAACATGGACGCAGCCATCTATAATGAATAGTCTACTGCATAATAAATAATAAAACTCCTCGTAGCATGGATGGTGGAAATTAGATCCAGGGTCTTGATTTCTGCTTCCCGAACTAGTACGATTCAATCAATGTGATTAAATGTGTTGAAGTCGAACATGATAGAAACCACTTGATTACCAGTCAATAATGTGAACTGTTAACAAGTGTGAGAGTAACCACCAGTAATGTAAATGGCCCTCAAAGTATTCAGTACAATCCATGAAATGTGAATGAATGAGATGAAGTCGAACATGTCACGAAATCATTCGATCGGAGGTCAATGATGCAATTTGTCGTCGAAGGCGAGAAACCTGCCATTGAGGCATGTATATTTCAAGATACTGATGATTTCTAGATCAACTTCCTAGATGATGAGCTGTCGTCGAGAGAAAGTGATCCGTTGTAGGCAAGCCCACAACATGAAATCATAGATCAATTTTTGAAGAAATATATTGGCAAGGACTGACTCAGGGATGGTCAAAATGGAAGACAAATATTTTGCAGATGAATGGTTCTTTTGAACTGTCTTCTTGAACACATAACGACACTGCAGATGGCTTGGTGACAATTGACCCAAAGCTAATACCCATAAACCAACTGAAGACTTTCAATATGGTTTGATTAACTATTAGGCAAAGGATTTTCCCAACCCAGGTGAACAAAAGTGTCGTGTTCAAGAGTGGTTAATGGTTTTCCGAAAATCAAAATGTAACAAAAAAGTTCGTTTTTCTCTCTTTTTCCCCACCATTTCTGGCAAGTACCTCTTTATTTTTGACAAGCTTGAGGAGGATAACATTTGCTTTTTTATAAGCTCATCCTTCGAATGAGTCCAACTTAGTTTAAAATTCGAACCCTAAGAAGGAGTGGTTCGTTCCTGCTTAAAATTGAACAGGTCCTTTACTGTTAAATTTTAATGAGTCCAGTATAGGAGAAACTCGGTGTTTTTCATTTTTAGGGAGTCAGAAGAAAAAAAATTAAGAAAACTCCATGGGTGAAATTTTTCGTAAATTTAGTCTCTTAGGCCCGAAAAAGGATAAAATAATGTGAGAGAGAACTCTATTGACCGTAATTAGTCAACGTATACCTTTTTTGTAAATAGTCCATTTCAATCCGTAAAAGTGGTAAAAATATACTGAAGGGATGATCATTCATTTATTTTAAGGAGTTCGAATAATCAAGTGCTTGGAAATCTTTTCAATTTTCGACAGTCTGAAAAGGGCTTAAAAGAGGACTCCAAGGTTTCACTTTTTCGTAAATTTTTGAAAGAGTCTGAAAAAGTGATAAAAGTATGCTCTGTATTTTCACTTTTTCTGTAAATTTTAACGAGTTCAAAAAAGTGATAAAAATGTACTCATATGGCTGACTTTCAATTTAATTTATGAGCAGGAAAAGACGGAAAGAGCTCGACATTTTCATGTGTTTTACGAGAACAAAAGATAAAAAAATAATATTGGGATTTTCATGAGTTTAAGGAGTCTTGAAAATAATAACTGAAATGGACTCAAGATAGGTTTCATTTTTACAAAAGCTTGAAACAGAGAAAAACTATGCTTCATATAGGTTTTAATGCCCCTTAAGCATAACTGCTAGAGCACATGCCCCCCCAGCTTCATTTCATTCAACTAAACAGAATACTAGTAATTAATAGCTGGATGGAATGAAGGTTCATTTACGAGATCATATGAAAGACCCGACCTAAAACTATAAGAAAATTATGCAAAAACTGAAATAAATAACCTAAATCTATGACTTAACATTTACGAGATCTAGTCAAATACTCGACTCAATTAGGGGAGGATTTGTTTCATTTTTTAACGAAATTGACACAGGAAAAGAACGATGCTGATGGCAACGTATTTCATTTTTTAACGAGGTTGACACATTAACAGGAACTATCCTCACCTAAATGTTTCATTTTTTAACGAGGTTGACACAGTAAAAGAATTGTCCTCAAATCTACTCTCTACAACCTACCTATATAACCTACTGATTCATTTTTCAATGAGGTTGACACAGGAAAATAACTGTCCTCGTGGCCCACTGATTCATTTTTTAACGAGTTTGACATAGTAAAAGGAACTTTCCTCATATCTGATTCATTTTTTTTATGAGTTTGACTTAGTAATAGGAACCATCCTCAGAAACTACTTATTTCTAATCTATTAATCTACTCTCTACAATCTACTTACTGATTCATTTTTTAATGAGGTTGACACCGGAAAAAAACCATCCTCATACCTGATTCATTTCTTAACGAGGTTGACTCATTAACAGGAACTATCCTATGACCTACTGATTCATTTTTTAACGAGGTTGACACAGTAAAAGGAACTATCCTCATAAGAATCTGTTTCATTTTTTAACGAGGTTGACACAGGAAAAGAACTTTCCTCTTAGAAGCTTGTTTCATTTTTTTAACGAGCTTGACACAAGAAAAGGAACTATGCTCTCGACTAACTAATTCATTTTTTAATGAGGTTGACATAGTAAAAGGAACTATCCTCACACTCACTGATTCATTTTTTAACGAGGTTGACATAGTAAAAGGAACTCTCCTCACGGGCCACTGATTCATTTATTAACAAGGTTGAAAAAGTAAAAGGAACTATCCTCAGAAACTTGATCATGGCTTCCAACTGGAAGAAACACATGTCAATGGACACATATTGATCATGGCTTCCAAGAGGTCTTCATCAGATGGAATAACAATTCTCTGGAAGGAACACATGTCAAGGCACTCAAAAGGGATAAGAACATCGAGTTCAAATAATCCCATAGAGTTTTCCATGTCAATTACCGGATCTAAGTCAAAGGAATATGAGAAAATAGTGAGAGGCTCGCTTACATCAGTAAGTGAAAACATGGGACTAGTTGCCACATAATTAACCCATGGCAAGGTAGATACCACTTTATTATCAAGAAAATTTAGGGGTGTCGAATTATTGGTAGTTGAATCAAGACTAGCAAATGAAATCTGGTCTATAGTCACAATGTTTCCATTGTGAGGGAAAGACATCACGCGAAAGAGTGTCGATACGACAACTTTCATCACATAGAAATAGTCTCGCCCAAGGAGTAAATTGAAATCCAAGGGGCCTCGAACTACCATAAGATCAATACAGACAGTTTTACCTTCCAAAGTAATAGAAAACTAAGGAAGGATCCCTAAAGGTTCACTAATGGTTCTGTTAAAGGCTTTGAGATTCTGCGTAATAGGCACAAGCTGAGGGGAACCCAAAGCTTTCCAAGAAGTTGAGGATAAAATACTAACAGAAGCACCTTCATCGACATGTGTGCGGTGTATTTCCCTACCACCAAAATTCACAATGATTTGGAAAGGGATGGAGGAAGGAAGGCGAGGTTCTGTTAGTCTATTCCAATCAAAGGAAAAGACCTCAGTACTTGGAGGGGGTTCTGTAGAAATAGGTGAAATGCCCCCTAGTGTTGAAGAATTTGATGTAACAAGAAGAACCTAAGCGGTATGAAGTTCACTCTCTTCAGGGAGAGTGGGATCGACCGAATGGGAAATTGAGTCGACCACTTGATCAACTAAAGGATCATCAACCTGAGTGATATGAGTTTCACTTTCTAATGGAAGAGTGGGATTGACTATACTTGGAATTAGATCAATCACTCCGTCAGTTGACGGTAGGTTGGGAGAAAGTTGATGGTAACCAGTTGGAAGTTCTTGTTGTGGAACAGTAAGGTTTTCCAATAATTTTTAGGCTTCATCCATGTGAGGGAAAATGTGAGTTTGATGACTCCCTTTGCACAACTTACAAGGAAACCTAACTTTACCCCTTTTCCCAGGAACCTGACTATCACTGGTTGATGGATCAACAGTAAGTTGATGGGATTTTTATGACCATACTTCCAAGACCTTTGGAATACCAGGACAATTGATAAGGAAGTGGTCACCCTTACAAATATTGCAAGGGTATTTGGGTTTACGATGCATGTTGGAGGTTTCCTCAACATTACTAACATTTACAACCATGGTTGGTTGGTTGACTTCTTTCTTATCTTGCTTCTTCTTCTTCTTCTTCTTCCCTTTCTTCTTATTCTTAGCCACTTGGTTACTAGCGTCAAGGCTTTTACCAAGTGAAGAGGAAGAAATGGAGGAAGAAATATTGGGTGAAGAAGGTAAAGGATCAACAGAAGGTTGGTGATGTTGAGATGGTGAACTCTATTGAGGTGAAGCATTTGGTTGAGGTGGAACAATTGGAGTATTTGGGGCCAACGAAGTTGAAAATAACCATATCGTTAAACCTATTGTAAAACCAGGTAATGAAAATGTAGCCATATAAGGAGGACCAACATTTCCAAAGCAAGGAAAAGTACTATGATTCTCATTAAGAGGGGTTCCTTGGTTGGTAAATTCCGAAACAGTTGCCATTATATTCAACTTTAGTGAATTTTATTAAAAATTTAAAACTAAAATTAACAATTCATAATTCACACCTAACAATTAAAATTCACAATTCACACCTATGGTCTCTAAAAGTAAAAATAAAAAAATGAACACGCGCTATCAAATCTAGGAGTCAAACCACACATAAACAGTAGATTCCCACACTAAAAACACTAGTTGGTGATGAAATACAACATCGTAGAATTTTAATGTAGAAATGGCGGTTGGAACAGTTACCCCGACAACCTGCTTAATGAAACAGACTGGTGCAAGTTTCTCCACTATACCATCTCGAGTGAAGATAACCCTCCGGAGAGTCCAAGTGAGTCTAGCCGACGTCTGCCCCAAGTACATTGGGATCTTCCCTCCACGGTCACCTTGGGAAAGAATCCTATAGATTATGGCCACTAAGGTCACCAACAGGAACAAATGTATCTTGGGGAATAGTTTACGATCCGATACAGATGCAAGGGAAGAGTAACAAAGCTCAATCCCCTCGAAGGCTCCTTGACATAATCCAAGGTTTAGCGATAAGTGATCCCAGGCTCCTCGACAATGGTCAATCCGAGGTTTACCGTTGTTAATACGTTTCTATCTGCTATCATTCCCAATGGGGAAGGATTGATTACCTCACTGGTTCGGATATGATCTCATGCTTGACTCCTTTAAGAGAAGATTCCCAGAGCATACATGCAACAATTGGAATTTTTCCTACAACAAGATTTATCTACTTGTTTTTTTTTACTATCTTGGAGAGTTAATTACTCCCTACTCCAAGTTACTAGCCTAAGATATGTTGGTGGAAAGAGCCCTAAAAATGTAAAAATTATTAGATGAATTTTAATTGAGCACTGTGTTATTTGGTCTGTTATTACTCAGAGGGTAAATGGATATGAAATCAATGGTGTTATGACCCGACCCAAAACTAAATGTAATCGAATATGATAATGTAATCTTTTCAATTCGATGAATCCTAACTAAAGTAAGGAGAGAGTTTCCATTCACTTCCAACAATGCAAAAAATTTATCACTAAGAGAAAATATAACAAATTATCTAATGCACTAATTTCATCAAGAAAAAATAATGCTAATAAATTCAAAACAATTTTTTAAAATTTTTTGTGTTTTTAAAAGAGGCATAAAAACATGTAAATTCAAATTAAAGAACACTGATTTAAATCTACGATTGATTTTTTCAGAATGTAAACTATGCAATTGTAATCTATGCACAATTCACTTGAAAAGTATGCAACTGTAATCTATGCACATTTTTCAATCATATTCTGAAAACGAGAATTCTAATTATGCAAATGTGATCTATGCAAGAGAATTCTCAAACACAAGATGATTTTAATGTAATCTAAGAACCAATCAAATGTAAGTAAAGAAAATTGGGTGAGAGTTCCAAAGATCAAAAATAAAAATACTCATAGGTGATTAACACTCATATACAATTTAGCCCCCCCTCCCCCCATTGAATGAGGGGGGAATTTGCTTGCAAAAACAAAAGCAAAAAGATGCAAAACTGTGAAAAAACTGAGAAAAACCTCCAAGTAATGATCAAAGGAAATCGAATTAAGAATTTCTCAAAAAAGAGACTCAAAATACCCAATTAACTTAACGGAGATTGATGAGATGAAAATTTTGCCGAAAGAAACTCATAAACAAGGCTTTTTGACAGAAAAATACAGATCCGGGTAGATGCTAAGAATCCTAAATTAAATCTAAACTCAAACTGGAAGGAGAAATATTAAGTTTTTCAAAAATTTGACAGGGTCCGTAGGCTCCAGAGAAAATAGGTGCGGTCTTGCACTGGTTACTCAAGGAAAGTGCAGAGATGCCCGCACTGTGTGTGAAGACAAAGTGTGGTTCCCAGAAAACTTCAAGAAAAACAAAAAAGTTCTTAAAAATTCTAAAATACAAGTAAAAATAAGCTACCCAAGCCAATATACATCAATCAAAAACCAGAAAAAACCATTTTCTCAAGTCAAAATAAAAGAAAAACCAAAACTCAAATTCTTTCCCCAGTGGAGTCGCCAATTTGTTGGCCGGATAAATCGATCTTGCGGACAAAACCGATCTCCCTAGTATCAGAAGATAGTCTAGAAAAAAACAAACAATTAAATATATCTTTCTCTAGATATATCATGATTTATAAGTAAATGCTACAAAGGTGTTACGATCCTACCTTGATCCAATGCTTGTTTGTAGTAGTTGTCCTTCAGTCGCCCGAAAGAGTTATTTTCGAAGATCTGCAATCACAAACAAACAAACATCAAATAGCACCTGCATAGCATATATTCACAAATCATATCTATTATGGTGATCAAGGAGTCCATAAAATAAACAATCAGTTGATAGCTTATTGAGAAAAACAAACTTATTTGTATTAACTTTGAAATAGTAGAAGAACCTTACAACCTTTTCAGCCTTGATGTTGAACAAGTCCTCCCAGGGTTCGAAGCAGGAATTTCCTCTACTTTGATAGGTCTTGCACTCTCTCAACTGAGACACATACAGGTATGTAATCTTTCCTCATAAAATCTCAGCTAAAGGAGTCTAAGTTCCAATAGCACTTTTCCTCAAATAACACTAAAGCTTAAACTCAATTCTCTTCTAAAATCTTAACCAAAACTTAACCCCTTTGAGGCTGCCCTATGCCTCTTTTTATAGTGAAAGAGAGGAGGTTAGAACTCCTAACAAGAAGGGATAAAATCCTCCTTCAAAGGGATTAGTTCCTTACATCAAGGGGTTAGCTCCTTATGGCATGGGATACATGAACCTGAAAAGAGCGGATTTTCCACCGCAAGATTCCTTCCAGAAGCTTCTAGAAATGACTGAAAGTGAGCCTTTTGAGTTTACTTGCACCCTTTTAATATTTTACAAGGGCCTGCACCCTTAACATAGAGAGAGTGCGATCAGGTACGCAGGAGACATAACCATTAGGTGCGGCACTGCAGGTAAGACAAAGAGAAAGTGTGATACCACAGGTTTAGAGACTTTTGAGAGCTTTTCTCTTATTTTCAAGGCTTGATATGAGAAACTGATGTTTTTAGACTTGCAAAGGAGGAAAGTATTAGTGATAATGAGCTCATATGGACAACAAAATGTCAAGATGACAATTTTCAGTGCAACAAAAAGGAATTCAGGTTGGCAAGAAAAATTTAATGTAAAATTATGGCAACAAGGAAGCCCACCACTCACATATATAAAGATGGAAGTGTTGCTACTCCTAGACTTCCACAACCTACAAGGTTGACACCACAACAATTGGAAGAAAAAAGAGCAAAAGGGCTTTGCTACAGTTGTGATAGAAAATACACCAAAGGTCATAAGTGTGTTGAGAAGAAATTATTTTACATATATTGAGAAGAGGAATAAGAAAATGAACAAGAATCTTCAAAAGAAGAGGATATACACTAGGAACCAACCCCAAACTTTGTAGAAGAGCAAGCATGAGTCCAACCACTGTGGTACTACTGGCAAGAATTACCTACTCTCAAACTCTCAAGATAGAAGGACATATCAAGAATAAAAGGTAATAGTGTTGATTGATTCGGGTAGTACCCATAATTTTATTCATTGTAAGGTAGCCAAGAATTGAATTGTTTCTTAACAGCACCAGTATCTTAATTTCAAGTGATGGTTGCAATGAGGAACTTATAAATTTCCTTCTTGAAAATTCCATAATATCAAGCTCCTGCTTCTGGGGAACATGGCTGAATAGTCCAATGCTTTCCATCCCAATGGGAGGTGATGATGTTGTAGTAGGAGTACAATGGTTACAATCTTTGGGGATGGTAGCTTTTAATTTTTCAAGAATTTTTCTTGAAATTTTTTTCAGAAGGAAAGGAAGTCGAATTACAGGGTATTGCAGGGAAGCCGAGAAAGATAATAAGCTTCAATGTCATGAAAAAACTTCTAAGGAAAGAACAACGAGGCGTAACTGCACAATTATGCTCACTAGAAGTTCCAACATCAAAATCATCTATTTCTGCAGATCTCCAACAAGTCTTGGACAATCATTCCAAGGTGTTTGAAACTCCCAAAGGACTCCCACCTATTCGTGATCATGATCATGCTATTCATTTGATTCCAGGGAGTGTTCCTCCAAACATCAGGCCTTATAGATATCCTTACTTCCAAAAGAGCGAAATTGAACGTATGATTGCAGAAATGTTAGAGGCGGGTATAATTCAACCCAGTCAAAGTTATTTCTCTGCTCCTGTAGTATTGGTACACAAGAAGGATGGATCATGGCGAATGTGTCCGGATTATAGGGAGCTCAATAAGCTCACCATTAAAGACAAATTTCCCATTCCTGTGATTGATGAATTATTGGATGAATTACATGGAGCAATTTATTTTTATTGGTTGGACTGTTCAAAGTATTACCAAATTAGAATGAAGACCGTAAGATTTTTCTTAAAATGAATATTTCTAACCCTAAGGAACAAAGTTCCTTCTTGGTTAAATACCCCAACACTTGAAATAATAAGTTTTCATCCATGAGGATACAAATATTATTATATAAAAGTACAAGAATGAGACAAGAACAGATGATTGAATGTTACACAACTTCACTATATAGATACGTAGGTGCTCTTCGCTTAAATGTCATATTATCGTACACATTTTCAAATATAATTATTAATTAACTAATTAATCACTATTACATTATTTTATTCATTATACGTTTTCCCCTAAAAGATATTTGTCCTCAAAGTCACTATGAAAGACTCAATTTATTTTTCTTCCGGCACGTGTCCTTTCTCGCTCCTGTGGTATATTCCGTTTACACAAGTTGATATGATCCACTAAGTGACAAACAAAACTGTCGCACTGAGAATGGATCAGACCATCATAAATCAATCTTCTGTGGAATCTTATGATGATTGGAAACCTGTGATGTTTCATTATTATTCTTCGGAGTATCAGCCTGTTTCTGTTCTGAATACATAGCTTGGTTGAGTTGTCTGTTCCCATGATTTGGATGTCGATAGGGAACTGTTTTGGTTTGACCTCTTTGATTTTCACCTGGCGAGGATGTTATGGATATGGTTATAGAATCTTCATGTAGAATGTTCCTCATTCGTCCGACATCTAAGTTTGTTTCTTTTGCAACTTGCTTGTCATCTTCTTTAGTTGAGACATTTACTGGATCAACGTTCGATTTTTCTTCAACTTGAACTTCTATATTTTAAGATTTCGATGCTTCATTTTGGACAAGTTGTTGCACCTTGTTTTCCAACGACTTCTTGTCTTTCTTTAGCTTCTTAATTTGCGTTAGTAATTTATCGTTGTGGTCTTTGAGGCGAGAAACTTCTTCATTCTTGTTAATTGTGATTTCGTCAACTTCTCTTTGCAAATATTGTATTGCTTTTTTACTTTCTGGAAGAATTACTCTTGTGATATCTAATATGTCTTCTAGTGTTAGTGAATTTTTTTCCACCATGACATCTTGTAACGTTATTTTTTTCTTTTTGTAAGAAAATTTCAAAAACTTCTTTTTTGTATTAAGGATGAATGACCCTAGTGATTCCATCGAGCGTGAACCTAGAACTATATCACTATTATTAGAAAATAAGGTTTTAACAGTGAATTGTGAGACACGGGAATGTACTTAGGTGTAAATTCTTTATGTTGTATTGTTTGCCATTTGCGTTAAATGAATTTTCTTCAGTTATATTTGATTCAGGGATCACTAATTAGTTAGCACATTCGATACTAACATAATTATTCTTTCGATTAAAATCGATAGATATGAGAACCTCTTTTCCCGAAAGTGACCCTTTGATTTCAATTAGCGCATCAACACACATACTATAATTTTTAGGAAATATTCCCTCTTTTAGTTCTGTTTTGGATGCCATTTTGTCAAATAACTTCGAGGTTTTTAAGAGTGACCATTCCTAATATTTATAATAAAATATTATTATTTCCCTTTAATAAACCCTTAATCTTAATTAATATTTCCAATATCCTTTACTATTATTCCTTCAATCTTTGGTAATGAATCCTTCACTACTATTCTCTTTTAAAAGAGGCTCAAATTCTTTTATATATGTATATATTCCATTTTTAAATAAAATCTTTAGAATATAATGATTTATCTCCTTTTCCACTTTTCCAATACTTAAACCTTTAATAACCTCCTTTTACTTTTATATACCTTCGAGGTTTAATAATGATTCTTTAATATTTTAAGAAATCCTTAATAATATTTTTCCTTCCAATTTTTTTGAAAATTACTTCCTTGATTTCTTTTTATGAAATATTCTATAATTACTAAGAAGATGTTTGACTTTCATAATATATATATATATATATATATATATATTTTAACAATTGACTTTTTTTTATCTCTTTTAACAATTGACTTTTTTTATCTCTTTTTTTTTGTTGAAAGGTTACAACCCTAGTGAAACGTGGCTATTCACATATATTCACCTATAAAATATATGTCCAATTATGTGTATTTGACTCTGTTAATGTTCTCCACGTAAAATTAAACTTACCATTCACACAGAGATTTTTTATTCCTTTTGTTCTTATTTTACTTTGCAAATACCATGGGAAATTACCATGGGCTTCTAAAACCACGAGCTTGTAAACCACTTAAAGAATAATAAAAATAACCTTATCTACTCTTCCTTATTTTCCTTTTTATTTTTAAATTGTATTGGTATGTACGTATATGTACTACTTTATATATATCTTTTTTTTTTCTTTTTTCTTTTTTTTACTTATATATATATATATATATATATATATATATATATATATATATATAGACTATATATATATATTGCTTTTGCTTCTTCTTTTTTTCAAAAAATTCCCTTTTTTTTTCTTCAAATTTTTAATTTTGGCCAATGGTCTACTGGTGAAAATGGAGAAACTCCAAGAGTGGTAGCAAAACGCTTCGACGACAACAATGTTGATGAATTTTTGATGGCCAAAGGCTTGGACCAAGGAGCGTAGCTCTGTGTAGGGATGAGCAGCCAAAAGATCAAACTGCTCTGATACCAAATGAAGCGAACAAAGTTCCTTCTCAAGTTAAATACTCCAGAACACTTGGAATATGAAAATATCCATGAGGATACAAATATTATTATATAAAAGGTATGAAGAATGAGATAAGAAATAGATGATTTAATGTTACAAATGAGTCATGTTTATATTCCTATGTAGGTGCCTCTTCACGAAAGGTCATGTCTTATCAGACACGGCCTTTCAACCTAATTACTAATTAACTAATTAATCACTATTTACATTATTTTATTCATTACAATCTCATGAGGGTTATTATGAATTTTTGTTCATGCCTTTTGGCCTTACCAATGCACCTTCTACATTTCAAGGGTTGATGAATTACATTTTCAAACCCTTCCTTAGAAAATTTGTGCTGGTATTTTTTGATGATATACTATTCTACAGCAGGTCTTGGAAGGATCATGTTCAACATGTTGACAGGGTGCTCAAACTATTGCAGTAGAAACAATTATATGCAAAATCATCCAAATATTTCTTTGGAGTACAAGAGGTGGAATATCTGGGTCATATTGTATCTCACGAGGGTGTTAAGGTAGACCCTAACAAAATTAAAGACATTAAGGAATGTAAAGTCCCCACAACCATAAAGCAGCTGCAAGGATTTCTTAGTTTAACAGGGTATTATCGTAAGTTTGTTAAGAATTATGGGAGAATAGTAGCACCTCTAAAAACATTATTGAAGAAATATGCATTTTCATGGACTCCTGAAGCAACTAAGGCCTTTGAACATGTTAAAGAGGAAATGTGCCTAGCACCAGTATTAGCTACGCCGGACTTCACAAAAACCTTTATTGTGGAATGTGATGCCTCAAGAAATGGAATTGGTTTTGTTTTGATGCAAGAAGGAAGACCCATTGCTGTTGAAAGTCATCTAATCAAAGGAAAGTATTTACAAAAAGCTATTTATGAGAAGGAAATGTTAGCAACACTACATGCACTAAAGAAATGATGACCTTACCTAATGGGAAGACACTTCAAGGTAAAAACTAATCATGATAGTATTAAACACTTTTTGGAACAAAGACTATCTTTAGAAGAGCAACAAAAATGGGTCACAAAGATGTTGGGTTATGACTTTGAAATAATATACAAAAAAGGGGGGCTAAATGTTGTTGCAGATGCACTCTCAAGAAATAATGAAGAGGTGGAAGCATTTATTTGTGCCATTTCTATTATCCAACCAGGTTGGATAATCGAAGCAAGGGATGAATGGAAGAGGGATGAAGAAGTGTGGACACTCATTCAAAAGTTGCAGTAAGATCCTAGTACATCTGATACATTTATTTGGAAAAATGATTCCTTATGGTACAAATATTGCTTATATCTTTATAAGAATTCCCAACTAAAATAAAATATTCTTTTGGAATTGCACACTTCTCCTTTAGGAGGACACTCAGGATTTTTAAAAACTTACCACAGGGTGAAGAAAGAAGTTTTTTGGGATGGCCTTAAATATATTCAAAATTTTGTGGCATAATTTTTGGTTTGCCAGAAAAATAAAGTTGAGACAATTAAGACCCCGGGTCTTCTACAACCTTTATCCATTCCAAGTCAATGTTGGGAGGAGATTTCAATGGATTTTATCATAGGTTTACCTAATTCTGAAGGAAATAGTGTCATCATGGTGGTAGTTGATAGAATTACCAAGTATGCACACTTTTGTACATTATCTCATCCATTTAAAGCAAGTACAGTTGCTACTACATTTATGGACACAATTCAAAAGCTACATGGAAACCCAAAGGTTATTATGAGTCAGTAGATCCTATTTCACTAGAAATTTTTGGACGGAGTTATTTTCATTTTGGGCATTTAATTATCCCATAGCTCATCTTTTTTTATCATCCTCAATCCGATGGTCAGCTTGAGATAGTAAATAATTTAAGAATATTCGTTGTTTTGTATCCTATAAACAAACACAATGGATCTAGTAAGTGCTTCTCGCTAAATGGTGGTTAAATACTCTTCCACACCGTAGCAAAAATGACCCCATTTATACACTTTATGATATCATCCACTATGCATCACATCATATTTAAGAGAAAATTTATTGCCCACAACAAGATCAACTGCATCAACAAGAAGTTTCAACCTTAAAGGATAAAAAACTAAATTTTGACATAAAATTGAATGAAACAATAGCAGACTAACATCAACGTAGAGAGGTTTTGATGGTAAACTCATTTTGCTAAACACAACTACAAACAAATGTCCCTCAAGCAAGCTAAGAAGGATAATAAATTATCGCCAAAGTACTATGGTCCTTACAAGGTGTTGCAAAAGATTGGTACTATGGTATACAAATTGGAGCTTCCTGCTTCTTCGCGAGTGCATCCAGTTTTCCATGTTTCATGCTTAAAGAAGGTTATAGGTGAAAATCTTCCAGTTCAAACAATATTGCCAAAACTTGATGAGGAAGGAAAACTATGCTGAAATGAAAAGCGGCTGCTAAACAAGAAGTCATACCTAATAAATCAATTCCTAATTTAAGTATCTCATCAAGTGGAAGAACTTACCCACCGAAGATTCTACATGGGAGGATGAGACTTTTATACAAAAGCATCTAGAGCTACTCAAGCGTTGAGAAAAACACTTTTTTGAAGGGGAGAGGCATGTTAGGTCCCTATATTACTAGTATAGTCCCTTATTGTTGTTGGTGTAACCCCATTATTGTTATTGTTGTCCCCCTGTAACCCCAATATTGTTATTATTGTGCCCTTACATTGTTATTGTTAGGTCGGCTAGGATTATATTGTGGGCCCATGGACTCCTATATATAGAAGGAGGTTTTTTTCATTTGTATCATCCAAGAAATTTTCATTTATGTAATCTATTGGAAGTTGCCCCCTCAAAGTGGCTGATTTCTAAGGCGTTGATCTCTCTTTTCTTCTATTTTTGGAGCTAGTTTCATAACAATTGGAAATGATTTTGTGAGATATATCCATCTAAGTAGTTTCCAAGAGCATCTGAGCTAAATATCTAAGGAATTTTTTTTCTTAATATAATTCCACTTTAGACACCAATTTCACTTATTCGCTAACCTTCCCGCAACCATCTAATCAATTCCACTTCATGGAACTTCCTTTGACATCAATGCCAACATATTTCTAACACTTTGGGACTTGGGAATGTAAGGCATATTAATATTCTGGAAGAAAAAATATTGTGCAGGCCCTTGATTTTCTATAATATAGCTTTGTATCCTCTTACAAAATGGTTGGATAAGAATGAATAATATTCCCTAATTGAGATCTTTTGTTGGTCATCTAGTGGGGAGTGGCTTGGTTTGGATTTTGGGCTAGTCCTATCTCATATTTAGTCTCTTTCTCATCTATTGTGTGAAGCCCTCTTTATATGTGCCTCAAATAATACAAATGATATTGATTCTCATAGATTAGAGTATGTTGAGTACTTTATGGTCTCAAATTTTGCATCTGGACAGAATTCTTAAAGTAAATATTTTTTTCTGGACTTTGTGACCAAATATTTTAACTTCAAGGATGCATATATAATTTCATATAAAAGAGAATATATAATCAAGTAACTTAAGCACATGAAAAATAAGTGGAAATCATAAAGCAACCATGAGAACAAAGATACAATGATTTCATTACAGAGTTCACCCAAAGTGGGCTACAATTATAGGCCCTGCTCAAAGAGAGGAGGCATTCGTTCATTAAGTGGCATCAAAGAAATCAATTACAAGCAACTTTACAAAAAAATGACCCTTATACCTCCAATATTTTTCATGGACTAAAAATTCAGAGCTCAGATGCATAAATCGACATCACCATTGAATTTGTGTCGCAAAATCATGTAAAAATGACTAGAAATTTGTCAAATTATAACACTGGCACCTTGGGCCTTCTAAGGGAATCTTTCCAACATCTCCAAGATACCCTCGCTCATGTTTCCACCGGCCCTGGCCACTCCTAGTTCAACTCTCCGCTCTTCCACCACCTGTATATAGTCGAATTAATTGATTGAGTTTAAATACAAGTGAGGGGCGGAGCCAGAAAAGGATGATCTCGTGGCTCGTTGTTGGCAGAGTCATATATATCGGGGGTGGTTACGGTTCGAATCCATCCATACCATATAAGGTGTATTTTTTTAGTGTCGAGGCTTAATTGAGGTCAGGCAGTTAAAGTTGGTGGCATATGGTATATGTTTTTTTTGGAACCGCCAGGGTGGCAGGCCGACCTACCGAGTCGTGCGGGTTCAAGCTTCATCGGTTCCGATTCGTTACAATATTATATGGTATACAATGTAATTTGGTCGGGGGTTGGGTGGGTTCGCTGGGGGTGGCCCACCCACCCCATATATATATATATATATATATATATATATATATATATATATATAATACCGTTGGGAGGGGCAACAGGGTTGGTGGCCTGCCACCCCAAATTTTTTTTTTATGTCTTTTATAACACAATAGTTCAAATTTTCTTGCTGATTTTTTAAGGATATTAGAAAAATTAAAGAGGCAAAAAATTCACCCATTCTAGTGGGTGGATTCCGTGCGTCGGGATTCTGCCAAATTTTTTCCTCGTTAGACTACCACTTAACCAAGTTTGAACATAACTTTGACCAGTTATAATTTGAGCATAAAAACTCAAATTTGAGTGTCGTTCACACCATTGGAATCATGGTAATGATAAGTATGATCTGGTCCTCGTTTCACTTCCATATGATGACTTTGATTTTTGAGCTATTTTCAAGGCAACTTCTATTTCTAGATCAACCTGGATCATTCCTCCCCACTAATGAGATTTTGGACTACCAAAAACTTTATCAGCCAATTAGAAAGTGAGGGAATTTCTCCCTCAACTTCTCCTTTTCAATCCATCGAGCCTTACTTGGATGTATTCCTTTGAAGCCAATACGAAGATACTCCACATTTCCTCGTCGTGAAGTCTTGGTCTTCCTGTCGAGAATGATGTCCTCTGGTAGCTTTTCCAAGTATTCTGGTGCAAAGTTATCCACTTTAGGAACCTTTCCAACCTATTCAGTGTCCATTATCAAAGAGGCTCATAAAGCTTCAAGTTTTCAACATTCACCATTGAGTACATCTACATGTATGCTCAAAACTCGAGACGAAAAGCATTGTCTCTAATATTTCCTAGTATGATGAATGGGCCATATCGGATTAGTCTTAACTTCTTTCCTTCCCCTTCCATTTTTTCTTTACTGATGTGGAGCCAAAATTTGTCTGAAACCTGGAATTGGTGATTGAATTGGTGCTTGTCATGTTGATCCTTATATCGAGCTTGAATTTTCTCCAACTGCTCTTGCACTACCTGGTGAATTGTTTGTATCCATTGAATGAACTTCTGTGCTTTGTCCCTCTCATTTTACCCAATGGAATATTCATCTCTCTCAAAGACCATGTCTAAGGGATCCTTTGGAAAATAGCCAAAGCATGCCTTGAATGGTTATCTCTGAGTGGATGAATGCATTTCCCGGTTGTATGCATGTTGTACATAAGGAAGATACTCGTCCTACAACTTGGGATACTTGCCAAAATAGCCTCAAAGTAATTGTATCACTGTGCAGATGAGAACTTATGTTTTTACATTGGTCTACGGATGAAATGTCTGCTCCTCTTCAACTAGATGTCCATCATTCTCCACAAATTTATCCAAAAATCTCCAAGAAAGCGAGAGTCTCGACTAGACACAATGGATGTGGCAACCCAAAGTGGACCCATACAACATGGAAGAAGAGATGAGCAGTCTGATCTATAGTGACCTTCTTTTTACAAGGCATTAATACACACATTTTGATAAATCAGTCCACAATGACATACAAATATTCATGACCTTTCCTAGGCAAAGTCAAATTTCCTACAAATCCATTGACACACTTTCCCATAGATGACTCAAAAAAGGAAGTGGTGTGTAGATCCCTAATTTTCTATTAGCGGGCTTGCGAACTTAACACAACTATCATCCCTTTACATTCAAGTCACACTATTTTTCATGTGAGGCCAATAAAAAATCCTCTCTAAATGACACAGTATTTTCTACACCAAAATGACCTAACACAAGAGAGGTATGTGCCTCTCTTATTACATGTATCCTTTCTTTGGCGGGAATACAAAGTTTTCCAAGATGGTACAACAATTTTCCCTACAAGTGACAATTATCCATCTACGATCCATGAGTCATCTTTGCATAAATATCCTTAAAATCATCATGATCATCAACATATTGTTTAGCATAACTTTCAAAAGATAAAGAGGCATTTTGAAAAAATATAGTTGCAGAAATAGGAGGGTAAGAAAGCATATCTGCCACTTTGTTGTTGGCACCCTTCTTGTATTTTATTTCCAAGTTAAAATGTTGGAGGAATCCCACCCATATGAAATGACGTGCATGTTGAAGTTTGGTCTACAATTGAAGGTACTACAAGGGTTGGTGATCTATGTGAATGATGGTCTCCTTGCCGATCAAATAGTGTTTCCAATTCTTCACACTTTGAACCAAGGAATACAACTCCTTGTCATATGTGGGATAGTTCACAATAGCTTGGGAGAATGTCTTTGAATGGTAAAATACAAGTTTCCTTTGCTACATCAATACTGCTCCCATGGCATATCCAATGGCGTCTGTGTCGATCTCAAAAGGCTGTTGGAGATTAGGTAAGGCCAAAATCAGTGTGGTTTTTATCTTCTCTTTCAGTGTATCAAAGGCTTTTTGTTGAATTTCTTCACACTCATCAATGTTTGTAAAGGGGGTGAAATGATAGAGAAGTTGGCAATGAATCTTCTCTAGTATTGTACTACACTCAAAAAGATATGAACCTCTGTAACATTGGTGGGTTTAACCCACTTTACAATCACATCAATTTTAGAAGGATCTATTTTCAATTGTACACCATCGATAATGTGACCCAAGTAAACCAAAGAGGTCTTACCAAATTCACACTTCGAAATTTTGAAATAGAATTTTTCTTTTTGCAAAACATCATGCACATTTTTAACATGACTCACATGATCATCCCATGTCCTACTGTAAAAAATAATGTCATCAAGATACACAAAAAAAAATCATCAAGAAAAGCCCTGAAAATATCATTCATCACCTACATAAATGTGGCTGGAGCATTGCATAGTCTAAATGGCATCACCAACCATTCAAAAAAACCCTGTTTTGTCTTGATTGCAGTATTCCATACATATTGTTATACAATCCTAACCGTTAGTCCTTTGAGTGCTTTGTAGTCCATGTGGTTTGGCACAAACACCTCTTGCAGAAGAACTTAGGATTATGACTTCTTGGTTAAGAAATTATCGCACCTGTTTATTTATCTCCTCCATCTCAATGACTGACAACCTTTACATAACAATTTTGGGTAAAGGAGCATCATGATGCAAGTAAATCTCATTTTGGATCTCACGCTTTGGAGGCAAACCACTGGGTTCCTGAAAAATCCCATCATAGTTAGAAAAAATTTCATACAATTCCTTTTTATGAGTGGGATCGTAACCTTGGAAAGAATCATATGTCTCTACATATTTTTCTCTCACAACCATGAGCATGCCCCCTTTGTTGGAATTCACAAACCTCTTCATCTGACCTGGACTTACAAGAATGGCACTAATTTTTCCATGATGAGCTCCAACAATTTATTCTACCTCATCTTTCATGAGATGATACTTGTTTTCATGGTGAAAGAAAACTACTTTCCCATCATAAAAATATGGACTCCCAAATACCATGCCACAAATATCCAAAGGTACAACATCAAGATCAACCTCATCTACTAGTTTTCAAGCAATCACAAATCTAGCTCTACAATGCTTGGTCACATGTAATTTGGCTTTATCACACACCAAACCAAGAGGGTAGGGTCTCAGATGAGGCTTGGTTTCAAATCCTATTTTCTTAACCAAGTATTCTGAAATCAAACTTACTTGTGAACCCAGATCAAACAAGGTTTCCACTTGATTATGCTTCATTGCGAATCTAATGTGGAAAAATTCAGTTTTCTTTTTTTAATTAACAAGAGACTCATTTGAAGAACTTGTACTTGCACACAATTGAAAAATTTCTTTAGCATGTAGAGAAAGCACTACAAGGAAAAGACCCTCTAGCGGAGGTTATAAAGGAGGGTTTTAGTGTTATAAAATTGGCCAAAATTGTCAAAAATCATTTTCTACAACATCCGTTTTTTATAACGGAGGTTTTGATGGAGCTTCTAACGAAACTTCAACACAACTAAAAAAAAATTGGGTGACCAGAGGTTTTCACAAATGTATTTCTTATCAGTGCACGCTTCATGTGTAAATGCACCGATGCGTTTTAACCTCTACACACCGGTACTGTAAACATACCAAGCATTGGGATGGAAAAAAAAAATTCAGAAGCCTCGAGGCATTTAGCAATGTCCCAGTGTGTTCCACCAACAAATACGCACTAGAACGATAGAAGGTGCATGCATCGATGCCCATTAAGGTGTAAAAATGCATCAGGCATTCTAATTGGTATTGGTATTTGGTGCGGTACTCATAGGTCATAGAAACACACCAGTGCGCAGTATCATACACATGCATTGGTGCACAATATCATACACACACACATGAGTTCATTTTCTATTTTTTAGAAACATCGACCTGTGATAGTGCAATTATTGTGATTTTTAAAAATTCATTATTCATCAAAAGTCGACAAATATCTTATAACATTATTCATATCAATTAAATTTTTATTAGTGCATTTGAATATGATGTTTGGATGAATTTTTTATATTATATCATCATATTTCACATCTCTTAACTATAATATTTAATCATCCATATATTTAATCAATGGTGTAACATTTCACAACGATAATGTATAACACAATAAAATTGTTAAACACATGTATGGTAAACACACAGGACAAAGAAAAGATAAGCGTGGATGCATTTATTATTCAAAATTATGCATATATAATACATTGGAGTGACCCTTGGTTTCATATTCCAAGTGGTTTCTTGGACTCCTCTTGACTGTTCAACTCCCACACTAATCCTAGCAAGATTAGGTGTCCAACATTCCCCCCCCCACCCCCTTAATATGAAGGGGTATGTCTGAGTCCAAGAAGAGAGTTGTAATAAAAATCTGCAAAGTATGCGTCATAGCACTAGGTTGAATGAGCTCTCTGATATATTGGCATAAGGAGGTGGTTTAAGGATGACCACCAACATTGGAACGCTTAGTGCAGCTCCCAAAACTCTTCCAAATATGCCAGGAAGCTGAGGTCTTCTGCTAGAGGAATTTCTCCTCATATTTTGAAGAGGGAGACCTTCAACCTGAAATAAGGGAGGTATACAACCTGCGATGGTTTAAGGATGACCACCAACAATGGAATGCTTGATGCATTACCTGGAAATCTACCAAAAATAGCAAGAAGCTGAAGTCTTATGCTAGAGGAACTACCAAAAATTATTTGAAGAGGAAGAAACTCAACCTCACATAGATGGTTTAAGGATGAACGCCAACCAAAGCCATGCTCATGGGCATTTCTTTCTATGGCTACAACTATGAATATAGAATGGAAGGTTTTGACTTAGGCTCACTTGATGCGGCTTTGAAGCTTGTATATGACCATCATTTCCCCCCCTGTTAGATACAAGGTGAGATGATGGTGAAAACTCAATTGAAAGATTGTTCAATACTCTATAACAAGTTCTGACATATGACTGAAACTTCTTCTTGGTTTTTTATGCCCATTTCCAAGAAGTGATCTATCCAATATTAATCTTTGTTCTTGCAGGAGACTTGTTTCTAAAGAATTTGTGTGAAGAACGAGTGTGCCGACCATGGTGCTTGTATGGGTGAAGATCAAAACATTGATCTTTCATATGGCCAACTCGATCATAGCATTGGAATTTTACAATTTGTTGTTGATGTTGTGCAAAAGGAGAAACATATAGAACAAATGACGGTGAGATATCATGAAGAAATACAACGCTTTGAAATTGAATGGGCTTGGAATAGTCTGAAATATGAAAGGAAACCTCCTTGTCATATCCAAGACCTGTTATGTGCTTTTTATGGACAAGCTCTTCCCAAGGTCTGATGATGGGCTTTGGAAGTGTAGATTGAACTTCTGCATTTACATGTAAATCTGCTCTTGAACTAGGAACTAAATGTGAATCAACCTCATATTTGCTCACTTGATCACTGGATGGTTGTTGATGGGTGACTATTTCAACTCAAATAGAGGATTAATGTTCTGAAAAAAAACAGACTCATAAGGATTCATTTTTTGTTGTAACTCATCTTGTTGAAGTTGAGATTCAAGCTATAAAAATTCAACCTTGTCATGTGAATTTTGTAGACAAAATTTAATGTCGAAAAGAGTGTATTTATTGATTTGGACTGTATTATGAACTATAGAGAGAATTGAAGTGTTTAATAACTCTAAAAAAGCATCAAGTCTGGCCATCTCAGCAAATAAAGGGTGATGCCTTTGACCATAAATGAACTTGTAAATAAAGATAGATGTAACTGTTAGATCACTACAATTGAATAGCGTGATATGAAAAAAATAGTGAAAAGTTATCACAATGGAGAATCAAGTGAATTTCACAAGCTTCTCCCAACACTTATACCATAAAAGAAATGGGCCACTTGGAACTTGTATCCTTTCTCTATATAGTGAAAGAGGAATCAATATGATTGAATGGTTCTATATAACAAGTAATTCAAAAAAATTTCAACGTTGCATATATTTAAGCTCAAAGTTGCATTGATTTGAGCTCAATCATTGTTTCTGAAAACAATGTTATGTATAAATCTCTTCAATTCATACCAATGTATCAACCAATGAACGAAATTCATGTACGAATGATATTTAGTATTCACTTCACCACATTTATGGGTTCATCACATGGATACTCAAGCGTAGAGAAACTATATTACATGAAACTTTTCCTCCCATTCTTTGAAAAAATATACACATTGACAAGAAAAACATCATCAGTTAGATTGGAAGTCTCATAACGAGTATCTACATCACCACAGACACTTAGAATGACTCCATATCCATTAGCAACTTCCCATCTTGGCGTTTATGGCATAAGTTGTGGGAGGAAGGATGATACCACATTTCCATTCTGTAGCAGTAGGAGTCAGTCTATTTCAGCCTGTGTAAGGATTCAAGGGGTTAGGAACCGGCCTCCTCTATGAGGAGTAGATCCTACCTTCAATGATTCAATGAGAAAATTATACCAGTCATCTCATTCCATAATCTCATTGGACCATTTTATTTACGAAAACTGAGGGTAGGAACAACCAAATTTACAAGTTTGCGATACATTAAATTGAGATATTTACATAACTAGGTGGCATGGAATTACAAATTTCCATCCATGATGATTTTAGAGAAAGTGTTGGCTTCCTTTCATATTAGTAGAAACAAGTTGTCTCATTGTTTACAAGGCCAACAATCTCGCACTCGCGGTTCCCTCTTCTGAAATATTGTGTTTTTGTTATTCGCTAATACAATGACGTTGAACTTGGTATTTAGAGTATGGTTGAGACCTTTGATTAATATTCTATGACCTTGCATTGTTATACTCTTACAGACATTCTCAAGAAACTCTCGTGATGTGAGGTGTTGCGCTCGGCTTGTAGACCATAGCATTCGGAAAGCAATTGGCAGTGTTGTGCTCAACCATTTTGTCTACAAAAATTGCCAATTGACATCAATTTTTTGCAAAAACTCTGATGATGGGTGTTACTGTGCACTGAAAAAGGAGAAAATATCGTAGAGACAACAGAGGCAGGATAACTGAATGATAGTTGATAATTTCTGAATGTTGATAATTTCATTCTGCAGGAATCTTTGATATAACAGTCAGGTCAAATTGGCATGAAGGTTATTTTTATAACAGGAAATTATGACCAGTGTAAAAATAATGCAATAGGGAGGTTAGACTAGCATAAGGCAGACTGGTATAATGATATGAAGAAATTTAATTTCTGGGTTCAGGCATATAACAAAGAAATAATTTTGAGGAAAGGAGTTTTAGCAGGTCTGACAAACTCACAATGGAAGATGTATTTTTAGCTAACCTGGCTTTAATACCATGTTAAACACAAGCATGGTAAACACATAGGACATAGGAAAGATAAGCGTGGATGCATTTATTATTCAAAATAATGCATATATAATACACTGGAGTGACCCTTGGTTTCATATTCCAAGTGGTCTCTTGGACTCCTCTTGACTGTTCAACTCCCACACTAACCCTAAGAGGATTAGGTGTCCAACAAGAATAAATTAAAACACACACACACACACACACACACACACACACACACACACACACACACACATATATATAAGACACTCTTTTTCATACAAAATGGGATAGTTATTGGTATCCCTTTGTCTTTCAATTGGGACACTATGTCCATTACATTAAACAAAATGTCTGATTTAACAGATAAATATTTCAAAAAATACAATGCCTTGCTTTGATATCCAAACATATTGATCATAATTCTTCGTTGGAACTGTTGTCACTACTTGAGTTACTTCCATGACTTTGGTTATTTGGAGGAATGTTTTGTTCATTGTGTTGACTTTTTTCTTCTTCTTCAGGTTCCATTTCCAAACATAAAAATAAAGTGTAATAAGTGTCTCTACATTTGTCAGAATAATGAAAAATTAAATATTAAATAATATACATCAATGTAAATCGCAAAGAAATGTACCATAGAAAGAATTGGCTCGTGAACTATACACATTCTTTCAAAACCAAATTTCATGCCTTCTTTCAACAATTCATTTGTTGGCGTGGCTCCATACTTTTTTTCCTACAATTTTTATACCTCATAACAAATCATAGATTTAATATAAAATATTTTTGTGTTATATTAATTATAGACGAAGCTAAGTAAAACAATATATATACTTATAAATTCCACAATTAATTTATGATATGCCGACATATACTCATAACCCATATTTAACCCAATGTCAATCAATTCTTCTGATGGTTCTTCTTTGTATGTTAGCACCTGTTTGAAGACATTCAATGATGACTGCTGTAAAAAAAACTTAAAATATAAAAAAATGGAATCTAGTTAAGTTGTTATAAGGAAGTAACAATTACTCAAAAACTTAGATATCAACCCTTTTCTTCCTTATCATCTTGTTTTATGTGTTGAATGGGTTCCATTTCTTTTCTTTTCTGCAAGAAAAATACTTGAAAATTAATATTTAATGCTAAATTATTTATTTATTGTACCTAATCAAAAAAATAAATGATTACATATTACATTCGAAGCAGGTTGTTGTTGAGATGCCTCCTCGTGCGATGCAATTATGTCCATTTCTTTTACCATCTCCTTGTACACATTTTTGGACATTCCTACTGACATATTTATCATATCAACTCGTTCATCCTTTGAGATTTTCATAATCTTCCTGAAAAAGTAACATGACAATAAAATATTTAATTTTTATATTGATATATGGAAACTAAATATAACAAAAGTGATATTTATAAATGATTGCTTTGTAGTAATATATACATATAGTTCTAGAAAAAAATTTAAAGGAATATTACTTTTTGAATCCTTCTTTTTTGTTGTTGTACGTTTTTGTTATTAAAAGTATGACATGTCTCATTGACCAATTCTCTGAAAACTCTTCCTATAGTTTAAATAAAATTTGGTTCTTGGAATCATTGGATTGATATTTGTATTGTAAGTGGAAAGAACATCTATACATTCGTTCCACTAGATCCCTCAAAGTTTTGTATTCCCCCCCCCCTCTCTACGTTAACCTCCAACACCACTCCAGATGAGCTAAGGAGCAATTCATTTTCATTTGCATATTCTATTTTTTTCCTTTTCTTGGAACATCATTCCTTTTATTTTTTTTTGGTACCTATAGAACAATAAACATTTCTGAATTAATAGATTGTTTGAAACATGTTATCTAATATTTTTAAGTATATTATTAATGAAAATTCAAAAAAGAAACTCATATTGGATCGATAATATTTTTTCATTCACCTGATTTATACTTCTGCAATTTTTCCATCAAGATTTTATGCTCTTCTGGTCTTAGATCAGAAAGAATCTTATCAAGCTTCGTCTTTTGTGGCTTTGGATGATACACACTAAACAATACATATTAGTTAAACTTACATATCGTTCAATAATAATAATTTTTTTAAATAATTTACAAAGAACTTTCCTTTTTTGCTTTTTTGGATGTGCTATCAGTATTTTTGTTACTTGAACTCTTGTCAGCCATATATTTATCAATATAAAACCAGTACCATTCATTAATATATTTTATAAATAAATCACATACTTTTCAGGTAAAAAAAATAATCAAGAAAATGGTGCGTCTATCTAAATTAAACGCCCAGTGCAACTTTCGCAACTTAAGCACTAAAAACAATGCGGTAGGTTCTTATAAAATCACCGCCAATACAATAGAAATATTGTACAATTCTCTTTGTCAATAGGAGACCCAGTGTGTTATATAAATACCGGAGCACCGATTAACATAAACATAAATTAATAAAAAATTATTTTTATCAAACAATGTTTTTTGTCAATACGCATCTGGTGCGTTATAATAAAATCATGCACTAGTGCGCTATTTTAAACAATGTGCACCAATTAACAAAATTTGTTTTTTAAAAAATCATGCAAGGGCCGATAGGGATTGGGATCTGACTTTGCAAGTGGTCTTGCAGGTTAGATGTTGTATGCCTATATATATAGTAATACAAACCCTATAAGTCTAAAATGAAAAGCCCTAATCCTGAAGTCACATAAATAATAAGAAGCAAGGGTTTAACATAAGTTGTTATAAGGAAGTAAAAATTACTCAAAAACTTAGATATCAACCATTTTCTTCCTTGTCATCCTGTTTTATGTGTTGAATGGGTTCCATTTTCTTTTCTTTTCTGCAAGAAAATACTTGAAAAATAATATTTAATGCTAAATTATTTATTTATTGTACCTAATCGAAAAAATCAATGATTACATATTACATTCGAAGCAAGTTGTTGTTGAGATGCCTCCTCGTGCGATGCAATTATGTCCATTTCTTTGACCATCTCCTTGTACACCTTTTTGGACATTCCTACTGACATATTTATCATATCAGCTTGTTCATCCTTTGAGATATTCATAATCTTCCTGAAAAGTAACATGACAATAAACTATTTAATTTTTATATTGATATATGGAAACTAAATATAACAAAAGTGATATTTATAAATGATTGCTTTGTAGTAATATATACATATAATTCTAGAAAAAAATTTAAAGGAATATTACTTTTTGAATCCTTCTTTTTTGTTGTTGTACGCTTTTGTTATTAAAAGTCTGACATGTCTCATTGACCAATTATCTAAAAACTCTTCCTATAGTTTAAATAAAATTTGGTTCTTGGAATCATTGGATTGATATTTGTATTGTAAGTGGAAAGAATGTCTATACATTCGTTCCCCTAGATCCTTCAAATTTTTGTATCCCCCCCACCCCCCCTTTACATTAACCTCCAACACCACTCCAGATGAGCTAAGGAGCAATTCATTTTCATTTGCATGTTCTATTTTTTTCCTTTTCTTGGAACATCATTCCTTTTATTTGTTTTTGGTACCTGTAGAACAATAAACATTTCTGAATTAATAGATTGTTTGAAACATGTTATCTAATATTTTTAAGTATATTATTAATGAAAATTTAGAAAAGAAATTCATATTGGATTGATAATATTTTTTTATTCACCTAATTTATACTTCTGCAATATTTCCATCAAGATTTTATGCTCTTCTGGTCTTAGATCATAAAGAATATTATCAAGCTTCGTCGTTTTGTGGCTTTGGATGATACACACTAAACAATACATATTAGTTAAACTTACATATCGTTCAATAATAATAATTTTTTTAAATAATTTACAAAGAACTTTCCTTTTTTGCTTTTCTGGATGTGCTCTCAGTATTTTTGTTACTTGAACTCTTGTCAGCCATTTATTTATCGCTATAAAACCAATACCATTCATTAATATATTTTATAAATAAATCACATACTTTTCAGGTAAAAAAAAAATAATCAAGAAAATGGTGCGTCTATCTAAATTAAATGCCCAGTGCGACTTTCACAACTTAAGCACTAAAAATGGTGCAGTAGGTTCTTATAAAAGCACCGGCAATACAGTAGAAATATTGTACAATGCTCTTTGTCAATAGGAGACCCGGTGTGTTATATAAATACCGGAGCACCGATTAACATAAACATAAATTAATAAAACATTATTTTTATCAAACAATGTTTTTTGTCAATACGCGTCCGGTGCGTTATACTAAAATCACGCACTAGTGCGCTATTTTAAACAATGTGCACCAATTAACAAAAGTTTTTTTTTTTTTAAATCATGCAAGGGCCGACAGGGATTGGGATCTGACTTTGCAAGTGGTCTTGCGGGTTAGATGTTGTATGCCTATATATATATTAATATAAACCCTATAAGTCTAAAATGGAAAGCCCTAATCCTGAAGTCGCATAAACAAGAAGAAGCAAGGGTTTAACATAAGAATGGATTTTTTATTTTTTTTATTTTTAATTAAATGTAAATAGGAATAGAGATTATAAATGATTTTATTAGTAAAATGCACAGTAAAATTTAAAATTTTTACTATGCATGTATTAAATCTAACAGAAACTGTAAAAAAAAAATTATTACAGTTAAATTTAAATTTTTACTATACTACAGGGTTTTTGTGTGAATCACCAGATGTTTCAAATTCTGATACTCTGAATAGTGCGGTTGTTTGAAAGTATTTTGCTGCTCCACAGTGCCCTGTTTCTCCAAGTATGTCCCTCGTGCAAATCCCTCCTTGAATATTTTTGAAAAAATAATGAAATAATGAATAGATTTTACTATTTAAAGAAATTTTTATGAATTATATTTCCGAAAATCATTTGTTGCTCATTTTTTGGTTTACCATTTTTTTTACTTCAAAGAAATAAAGTTGCGCTTTTTTTTTCCCCTATATTTAGTGAATTTGTTAACTAACATCATTGGTGCATCCAATAATAAAACCGCATAGGTACGATTAACAATAAATTAACATCGATAACAATAACTCATTTTTAAGGCACTGAAATTAATTTTAGTTATGTACACCAAAATTTGCTGTTGATTTTGTTGAAGAGGATGCGCTAAACGTAGGGATTGGGTGCAACAACTCGATAATAATCTATTTATGTACATTTTAAACTTAATAATGCACCTTTGAATTGTAACATCTATATTTTATATTTTAACAGTTGGGTTATTAAACACATGACATTATGGTTTTTTAACTTTTTTATAGGTGCATCTATGTGGACATATGGACACCATCGCATAGAAAAATGCCGATTATGGACATATGACACAAGACTGTGGAGTGGAAGTCGAATTAGATCAGTCTAGTTGAGCTAGCCACCATGATCAAAACCTAGTACGAGGGATGTTATGTTGCTTCGAAAGGATACCATAGATCATTTATGTGGACTTATCTTCTTTCCAATGTGTTATTTTTAGGTGCAAGTGGTGGAACACATTTGGTCGGAATAATTTAAAGGAAGATCATGATAGTAGGCTGGTATGTATCAACTCTAGAAAGATGTGGGATGAAGCTAAGGAGCCTTATGTTTTCCCCAAACACTGCAACCATGATTTTTTTTACCCAGATGTGTTGGATAGGGATTAGTGGTTCGTATTGAGCCATAACCCTATATCAAAACATATTTTTGAGAACAGTAATGTTATCATGCCCAACGAGTTGGAAGATAACCAGGGTGATCATGAGAATAGAGAGTGATATGGTACATGTGTTATTTTATCATTTATACTATTTAAGATGGTTTTTATAAAGAAGAGGACTTAAACTTATAACTAGGAATCTTTTTTTTCAAATATTATAATATGTATTTTGAATTAATTGGTTTGCATTGTGTTAATGTTAAAATCATTTCACCTGATAATTTTCAATTATATTAAAATAAATCTTCTGGGAAATCACATGCGATATTTTAGAACTGATGCGTTTCAAACTACTGACTGTAGTTCATCATCAGGATAATGAAGACTGCATGATATATATATATATATATATATATATATATATATATATATATATATATATGGATTGTCGGATCAGCCAGTCTTCATTATCTTGATGATGAACTACAGTCAGTAGTTCGAAACGCGTCGGTTCTAAAATTTCTCATGTGATTTCCCAGAAGATTTATTTTAATATGATATGGATCACAGAAGTGTACACTCTCAAATATTATCCCTGCATGGAAGGGTTATTGAATTTTGAATTATGTTGATCTCGAAAGAATTGCATTATATCAAGTTTTTTTTTTATGTCAATTCCTAAAATAATACAACTACTTGATTGCTTTAAATGGTTTTTCACTATATCATTACTTAATTAAATGCATCCTAATATATATATATGTGTGTGTGTGTGAGAGAGAGCGAGAGAGAGAGAGAGAGAGAGAGAGAGAGAGAATGAATGATATATTCAAAATTTAAAAAAATGTATTACTGTATACTGTTATTTTTACAAATTTTACAATTTTAACAAAATTGAATCATGATAGTACATACAATTACAACTACAATTTTACAAATATTTTACATACAATTACAGTTACAATCACGATACATAGAGATTGAATATATTCTAAAATTCTATTTCTGATTTTTAAGACACATAGAGGTTGTAATAATCTATTTCGAATGATAATTTAATTCAGGTTGTTGACCAATAATTTGTCTCTCAGTGTAAGCTATTAGTCAAAAGGAAAGCCAGATTGATTGAAGGTTGTCAACGATCAAGTAAACAATTACACTCTCATTTTAATAAATGTTCATATAGTGGCTCATCGGTATAAATACAAAGTATTACATTTTAATTTGAAGTTATCTCGTTCTGACAAGTTTGATAGGATCTACAAAATATTCCTTAATGTATAAAATACAAATGATAAGGAAAAAAATGACAAAATAAAACTTTTAAAAGATGTACAGTAATCCCATCAAAAATTGTGATTTCTCTATGTGTTCATTTCAATAAAAATTTGGAATAAAATACACTTGGAAACATCAATAGGTTGAACACAAAACTTTAATGAGACTAGAAAAAAAATATAATCCTAAAACAAACATTTCACAATAAACTTTGACCTGATCCGAACATAAAGAGCTAGATTTTCAAAATCCATTAGGTGCACTTGTAATTATAAATTTAAAAAATATTTTCACCACGTTGTTGAATTCTCTATTATAAAATGTATAAATCAAACAAACAAACATTTCACTGAATCAAAACATAGTAAGACAAATTTCATAATCCATTAGGTGTACATGTCATTTTCATTTTTAAAAATATTTAATGTTTAATTTTTCATTTTTTAATATATATATATATATATATTAAATAATGTATATATATATATATATATATAGTTAGTGATTTTTTATTGCTTAAATATCATTTTTGAATATTATATAGAGTATATAACTTATATTTGTAAGTTCAAAAAAAAATTCTCTCAAGAAAAATTGGTAAAAATAATATACCTAAAAAATACCAAAAATAATATACTTAAAAATGATCAAAATGTAAAAAAATAAAGTTACTTCAAACATTTTAACAATATAAACTTATTTCTTTTCATTTTTTTTATATGATATATACATAATTTTTTTAACAATATATAACATAGACATAGTTGACATAAAAATATTTTACATAATACCTCGTGGAACACATTGTCCACATTAAAATAGTTTTTTTTTTTAATATATTTTGAAGTATATATGAATATTACTTAATCTTGCATATTAAAATATTTCATTGATGACCCACTTGAATTTTTTTTATTATTATGAATATTTTTAAATGTCACATATTAATTTTATATTAAGAATTGAATGAATTACCCTATGTAAAATATTAAAATATCTTCTTTTAAACTTTTTCTATATATAAAGTTGATATCAATATAAATAATTTAAATCTTCTATTGAAATAGTTTTGAAAAAGAGCTACATTTTCAGAATCCATTGGGTGTACTGGTAATTATCAATTTAAAAAATCTTTTAACCACATTGCTTAATGCTATGATATACAATGTATAAATCAAACAAACAAACATTTCATTGTAAACTTTGACTTGATCAGAATATAGTGAGACAAATTTCAGAATCCATTAGGTGTATATGTAATTTTCAATTTTAAAAATATTTAACGTCTAATTTTTTAATATATGTGTGTGTGTGTGTGTGTAATTTTTCATTATTTAAATCTCATTTTTTAATATTATATAGAGTACGTAACTTATATATTTGTAAGCTTAAAAAATATTTGCTCTCAAGAAAACTTGGCAAAAATAATATACCTAAGAAATAAGAAAAATAATACACTTTAAAATGACCTAAATTTTAAAAAATAAAGTTATTTCAAAATATTTCATTAATGACCCACTTTGAAATTATTTATTATAATGAATATTTTTAAATGTCACATATTAATTTTGTATCAAGAATTGAATGAATTACGCTATATAAAATATTAAAATATTTTCTTTTAGCGTTTTTCTATATATAAAGTTGATATCAATATAAATAATTTAAATCTTGTGTTGAAATAGTTTTGAAAAAGAGCCAATATAATGTGCAATTTTTCATTGTTTAACTGTCATTTTTTAATATTATATAGAGTACATAAGTTATCTTTGTAAGTTCAAAAAATCTTTGCTCTCAAGAAAAATTGGCAAAAATAATGTACCTAAAAAGTACCAAAAATAATATACTTAAAAATGACCAAAATGTAAAAAAATAAAGCTCCTTCAAACATTTTATTTCTTTTCATTTGTTTTATATGATATATAAGTGTTATTTTTCATTGTTAAATCTCATTTTTGAATATTATATAGGGTACATAACTTATATTTGTAAGTTAATTTTGAAAAAGAGCCAAATTATCAGAATTCATTGGATGCACTTTTATGTGTGTGTGTGTGTGTGTATATATATATATATATTGTGTGTGTGATTTTTCATTGCTTAAATCTCATTTTTAAGCCGATAGGATTTTTATTATGAGGTTCATCCTCATGACACTGTAGCTGATTCGTCGGCCTAAAAATAATATGCTTAAATATGTTTAGATTGGCTGAGGTTATATCTAGTTCTTTTGTGTTCTTTCTAGGTTTCTTGTGATTTGGGTAACAATGGCGGTGGTTGTTGTTGCTGGAATAGGTCCTCGATATGCTACTCATTATCCCACGCTTTCGACACCGTGGAGAGCTTTGGTTGATGGCAACACTTGGTATCTGTAGTGTTGGAACTCAGAGAGAAATGTTATGTAGTACGAGAAACCAGTGGCTCAAGCTCCCCATGTACCTCCCGGGCCACCTCCTATGGTCATTGGTCTCTACCCAAAAATTATTCCCCATCCCAATTGGTTTTTCTGTTCATGGGCAACAACAAGGCGGTGGCGCGTTCTTGCATGCAGGCGAAGACAATAAATGTGGGAGATTGGGTAATGACCACCATTTTGATGATAACAAGGTTCCGATGGGCATGACATGACAACCCAAGCTTGTTATTATTCCCATAATGAGAAATCTGTAGTCGCAACCACAACCACAACATCAACAACATCGACAACAACAGGTCTTATTAAAATTTTAGTTAATTCGATCTATAAGAATCATGATTCTTTATTTTTTTCCTTTGTTAATTTAAATTTCTGAGTTTATTTATTTATGCCCCAGTGAATTTTAGTTTTGTGTATTTTTTTCTAAGGAAAAATTTGTAATTTTATTAATGAAAAAAAATTACATGTTGTATCAACTAGTAATTAGAAATACACCACCCAAATACTAGCTATTAAAGTTACAAATAAGAGCATATAATACAGGCGAGGAGAAAATTATGTTTTTCTCCCTTTCTTCTTTTCAGGTTTTTTCCATGCACATTGTGATGGCTTTTTTGGTGTATTTATATTGTGGTTTTGTTTGTTTTTAAATGTTTATGGTTATGAATCAAAATTGAAATCTAGGTTTAGTCAGAGTTTGATTGAAATTTCTGGTTTCTGTGGTTAAACACCAATGCTACAATTTTTATTTTGTTACTAGTAAATTGTTATTTTAATGGATTTTTATTTAAAAGTATGTGAAATTCGAGTCTCATTTAACTAATATTTTTAGGGTGTTATGCTAGGTAGCAAAAAATTTTGAAAAAAATGTTTTGTTCTTTTTTAATTCTATCATTCATCTTTACAAATGCAGTATTTATATTATTTGGTTGTTATGTGTAGCATATGATGCTGACGGTGAACTCCTCACATGTTCCACCTAGGTTTGCTAATGGTTCCATTGTACCAGTTGTTCTTGGCCCACGCCAAGTTCCCAATCTATATAAGTATGTTCCAAATGGAACTAGTTTCCCAAATCCAAACGTCAAACCGACTCCGAGGATGTAGGGAAATTCTGAACTTCCTAATTCCACAACGGTTGATTCATATCGCATGAAACATGAGGTTTATGGCCTATTTCTATGCAGGATAAGGACATAGTATCCATTTCCAAAATATGTTCTGGGAAAACATTAGCTTATCTTTTACTTGCATTTATTCATCTTCGTTGCCGTTGTGGAAAACATTAGCTTATCCATTCGCTTACTATGCGACCTTGTTGTTTTGTGTGCCTGTAAAATCCATCCAGATCTGGATTTTTCTCATCACAAACTGGGAGTCTCAGCTCCCAAAGAAGTGGCTTCCCACTATTTTCTCAACCTGACGCTAATGCAATGATCTAAGAAGAAGAGATCGATATTTGGTTGCCAAAGGAGACGTAAACATCTGAGGTATGTAGATGAGTTTCGTCTTTCATTAAAGATTGTGGTATGCATGTTGGTGATGTCCCATTGAATCTGACGATGAAGTGAACCATCAATCCTTTTGTAAACTGAAAAATCTGCTACAGATGTCCATATTGTTGATCTTTAACTCTGCTTCAATCTCTGCAAATTTCTTTTGTGAGTTCTATGCATTTCCTTCACCATCTTCTTGAGACTTTCCAATTTCAACTCCAGGTTGTAAATGACCACAAAAAACCTGGCGCCATATCTGAAAATTTAGCTCCATGCCATCATCAATGGCATCCTTGTTGGAATATTGATGATTCCAAACAATAGAGAGTAAACTCCTCTCCTTTTAAACACAGAGAATATAAATCAAAAATTTGCTTTCAGACAGGAGATGGCATGAAATATGCTTTCTATTTCATTAAACAGAACTTAAAAAAAAAACTATTACAGATTTCTTCCTCAACAGTGAGGGATTCACAAAATATAAAATAGGGACTGCTACAGATGCAGTGCTCCACATAAACAAATCTCTGTCTCTCTTCAAAACACTGCAACACTGTTGTGTTTTCTTTTTGCTCTGCTCTGCTGTGCGAAACAGAATGACAATTCATTACATTGCGCGCGGGCCTTTTTCAATATATATGGCGCGGCGGGAACAAAAACATTAAACAAAGAAATAAAACATTTACAAAGGAAAATCACTTTCCAAACATAAAACTTTAATATAGCGCGACGTACGAGTGGGGACCACGTCACAGTCGGCCATTTTGCGATTTGCGACATGCGCGATGGCGGAACATCAAAACTTGCGACGGTCTGATATGCGATGTGCGATGGCGCGGTCGCACGATCGCATCGCAACTATTTGCAATAACATTTATGGCAGAACAACAGAAAATGAGATGGTGCGATCGTGCGATGGCGCGACGATCACGCATTGCAACTTTCAACGGAACCTTGGCATGGGAGGAGGGTGATTCTGTAATATTACGATGTTGTGATGGTGCGATGATCGCACATCGCAAACATCCACATCAACAAGACACTTGCGGTCTCAAACTTCAAAACTGTGATCTGCGATTTGTGCTTTGGCACTTAAGTGGTAGGGACCACTTGTCCGGCGTCTTCATAACTTTCAAGTCTTCCACCTATTTTAATAAATTTCATTCAATTCTGGTTGTTGAGGGCTTTTACGCCTGAAATGACTTTCTCCATTAAACCTCTGCTCCTCCTTAGACTTGAACTACGAAGCTCTTCATTCCTCTGTCAAAAATGACTTCGCCCATAACCAAATTTAATTCTCCTCTGCAATCTGTGGGTGCGACCCATCAACATTTAATTCTCCTTATGGATTCTCCATTCTTCTTGAATGCAAAGTGCTGTGCACTCAAAACTCTGATTCTGCCTTTGTACTTGTTTCTTTTGCTCAAAGGCACAGCAGGTGACTTTAATAATTTCAACACTCCCCCTTAAAGTCAGCTGCTGGGTTGTCCATCATACCCAAGCATTTTCTTAAAAATTCAAATGTTTTCTGTCCCAATGGTTTAGTTAGAATGTCTGCATACTACTCCTCTATTTTACAATGCTGCAAAACAATTTCTCCATTGTTCACCAATTCTCTGATATAATGAAATTTTGTGTCTATGTGCTTTTTTCTTTTATGAAATACTGAATTCTTTGATAATGCAATAGCTGAGATATTGTCACAATAAATCACAGTGCCCTTTACCTATTCTTGGCACAAACTTCTCAACATTCTTCTCATCCAAATTGCTTGACACGCTGCTGTTGTAGCTGCCACATACTCTGCCTCTGTTGTAGATAATGCTACAATAGGCTGTTTCTTAGAAGCCCGCGAGAAATGCTCGAACTCATATGAAAACATAACCCATGTTTCTCCGTATCATCTACACTTCTCCACCCAATCACTACTGTGCTGGTATCCAACTAATTTTAATTTTCCGAAGCTATATGAAAAAATACTGAATCTTTTAGTTCCTTTCACATACCTCGTAATTCTTTTTGCTGCTTGCCAATGTGCTTCTTTTGGCTTCTCCATAAACTGAATACTGAAATTAAACTAACAGCATGCATAATATCCAGCCTAGTTGCAGTCAAATACATGAGGCTGCCAACTATGCTTTTATACAAACTTGGATCAAAATCCTTGCTGATGTCATCTTTTCTCAACTTCAATCCCATTACTGTGGGAGTAATTGCAGCTTTGCACTCCTGCATATTAAATCTTTCTAAAACTTGATTCACGTACTTTGCTTGAGATATAAAAATCCCTTTTTCATTTTTTTCTACTTCTATTCCTAAGAAGTATCTCAACAAACCCATGTCAGTCATTTCAAACTCATCTTTCATGACTGTTTTAAAATTTTCAACAAGGCAATCATCATTACCTGTAAATATCAAATCATCAGCATATAAAACAACAATCAACATCTTACCATCCTTTTCTTTGATGTAGAGGGTGGGTTCTCCCTCACACTTCTCAAATCCATTTTCCAAAGAGGATAGAGTCTATCCATCAGACGATGTGTCCTGTGTTTGCTTCAGCCCAGGAAATTATTTCTTCAATCTTCCAGTATCTTTATGCTTTTTGGCCTTTTCCTGTTATCCGAAAGGCGTTCCACATATACTCTCTTCATTAAAATTCCATTTAAAAAAATGCGTATTTTACATCCATCCGATATAATTTCCACTTATTTTGTATTGCCATGGACAACACCGCTTCATCGTATTTCATTTTGCAATCAAAAATTTCTTCTTACAATCAATCCCATGCTCGCTTTTATCCTTTGACAACAAGTCCGTTCGTGTCTTTCTATCTTTCCTCCAACATTGCTTTTGGTCTTATAGAACCATTTAACTCCAATGACTTCTTTACCTTCTGGGAGATCAACCAACTCCCATGTTTTGTTCTTCTCTATGGCATTAAATTCATCATCCATAGCTTCTATCCATTTTCTATCTTTAACAACATCTTCAAAATGAATAGGATCACTAACTAACAATACAAAGCAAACATGAACGGCACCTTTCTGGCTTGTCGCTCGCTCATAAATTTCCTTCAAGACTTTCCGAACTCACCCTCTTTTCACTGTGTAGTGTTTATGCTTGGGTTGCCACCTTAACCGCTCCATGTGGTGTGCTCGGTGATGCACTCCCATTTCTTCTCAGGGTTGTTCTCGCTGCTACTTGAGGTGTCCCTTGCCGTCCTTGTGTTGGTGCAGGTTGTGCAACGGATGAGTTGTTAATTTCAACCACATCTCCCTCATCTTCATCATGAGATAACCAACTTTTAACATTGACTGTTTTCTCAATGCTTCCATCCCATGCTTCCTCTTCAATGAATTGCACATCTTTTACTATTGGCAAAATTTTTGGGATGTAATATACAACCGTATCTCGGAATTCCTGCAGATTCAAGGAAAAAAATGCACTTCTCCCCCTTACTATCCAACTTCTTTCTCAATTTGTCTAGAATGTGTGCATATGCTACACACCCAAAAACTCTCATGTGGGTGACTCCCTGTTTTCTGCCACTCCACGCTTCTTCCGGAACTTTGTTCATCACTGCTTTTGTAGGGCATATCTATATTTAAAAACATACACAAACACAAATATCGGCTGCCTAACACTATTCTGCAAGGCTTGCACTGAATATCACCATTTCCATGATGGTTCGATTCTTCCTTTCAAAGAATCTATTCTGCTATGGTGTATAATTTTTGTGGTAAATTGTGTATAACAAGCTCGAAGAAAACGCAGGTGTCCTTTTGATATATATTCCCTAATTACTCTGCCCGAGGACTTCAGAATGAGCACCGCTCGTTTTTTCGTTTAGAGCTGAATGGAGAAATTTTTGAAAAAATTCACTCTTATATTTTAAGAAATAAACCCACACTTTTCTTGTGAAATCATCTATGAAGGTTAGCATGTAATCTCTGCCCGAAACTGATGCTATTTGCATCGGCCCACATAAATCTGAGTGGATTATCTCCAAAGGTGCTTTCACCCTTATGCTTTTCCCTGAAGGAAAATTTTCTCTGTGTTGCTTTCCCAAGATGCAGCCTTCACATAGGCTGTCAGGCTTCTCAATCAATGGCAAACCTCTTACCATTCCTTTTCTGTGTAGCAAATTTAATCCTCCGAAATTGAGATGTCCAAATCTCAAATGCCATAACCAATTTTCATCTTTTTCTTCCTTCTGGAAAGCTTCTTGTCTTACGGCTGCTATGCTCTTTCCTTTTTGCTTCAAGTCAATATTGAGCTTGAGCGGAAACATTCTATTGTTGGTCATTTGTATTTCAGAAATTATTTTCTTGCTTGGAGGTATATCTTTTATTGTGCACACATCATCTTTGAATACTACATTGTAACCTTTATTTATGAGCTGCCCAACGCTCAAAAGATTACATTTCAAACCTGGAACATAATACACATTAGGGACAAATTTCTGCTCTCCATTTCTTGCTCGAATACTAACTCTGCCTTTTCCTTTGACAGAGATCTTAGTATCAGTCCCTGTGGTCACTTCAGATTTTACTTCTTCATATAGATTGGCAAACACTGCTTTGTTGCCAGTCATATGATTACTACAACCTGAGTCTAAGAACCAAACATCATCATTTCTATCCTATGCTACATTGCAAGCTAATAGCACATTACTTGGGTTCTTTTCTTCTTTTGCTACATTAGCATTTTGCTTATTTTTCATGTCATTTTGCTTCTTTCTACATTCATTGGCATAGTGCCCATATTTCTTGCAATAATGACATTGGAAATTGGATTTGTCATACCTTTTTCCATGAGCATGTTGGTGTTGATGTCCACCTTGCTAGCTATTGCATTGGCCGTGGCTCTGACTTTGACTGTTGCTCCTTCCATGTGAATGTGAAGGGTTGTTCCTTCCACCTTTGTTTTGGTTTCTGCCTCTTCCTCTTCCTTTACCTTGACCTCTTCCTCTTCCTGAAGGCATTTGGGTCTTTAAGGTGTGCTCAAGAGATGAGTGTTCATCTCTGCTCAATCTCTGTTCATGAGTTATTAGCGAGGCATGAAGTTCATCCACTGTGAACTATGAGAGATCTTTGGTCTCTTCTATGGTGGTAACAATAACATCAAACTTTGAGGGTAAGCATCTCAAAATTTTCTCCACAATCCTTATTTCTTCAAGATTTTCTCCATGGGATCTTATCTGATTTACAATCCCAATCACATGTGTAAAAAATGTGTCTACATTATCTGACTCTTTCATGCAAAGAGTTTCAAAATCTCTTCTCAGAAACTGAAGTTTTGCTGTCTTAACTTTCTCCTTACCTTGATAGGCTACTTTCAGAGTTTCCCATGCCTCCTTGGATCTCTTAGCTGCTGCTATCCTTAGAAACACACTCTTATTCACTGCCTGATACAAATAGAAGAGGGTTTTTGCATCCTTCTTTCTATTGTTCTTCAATAAATCCTTCTCTGCTTGAGTTAAGGCATTAAAAGCCTGCTCATCAGCTGGTTCAACGAAACCATCTTCTACAAATTCCCATAAGTCTTGTGAGACAAACAGGGCTCTCATGGTAATGGCCCAATAATCATAATTCTTTCCATTAAATTGTGGAAGTTGAACATTTCCAATGTTCATTCCTGTACTTGGTCCAGCCATTGCTCTTAAACTGAACTCTAAATTTAAACAAACTGTATTTCCTTCTCTTGAAAGAACAAAACTCTTTTAAACAAAGGACATCAACTCTGATTTCTTTGAGAAATACCTGAACTTTGACCTCTGTTGGGCTTTCACACTGCTGGAGAAAACGTTGCAACAAGTCATCTTCTTCTTTAGCTTCTTTGAAACATTCAAAGAGCCTGAACTAGCTTTGATACCATGTTGGAATATTGATGATTCCAAACAATAGAGAGTAAACTCCTCTCCTTTTAAACACAGAGAATATAAATCAAAAATTTTCTTACAGACAGGAGATGGCATGAAATATGCTTTCTATTTCATTAAACAGAACTTAAAAAAAAATATTACAGATTTCTTCCTCAACAGTGAGGGATTCACAAAATATAAAATAGGGACTGCTACTGATGCAGTGCTCCACATAAACAAATCTCTGTCTCTCTTCAAAACACTACAACACTGCTGTGTTTTCTTTTTGCTCCGCTCTGTTGTGCAAAACAGAATGAAAATTCATTACATTGTGCACAGGCCCTTTTCAATATATATGGCGCGGCGGGAACAAAAACATTAAACAAAGAAATAAAACATTTACAAAGGAAAATCACTTTCCAAACATAAAAATTTAATATAGCGTGATGTACGAGTGGGGACCACGTCGCAGTCGGCCATTTTGTGTTTTGCGACATGCGCGATGGCAGAACATCAAACTTGCGACGGTGCGATATGCGATGTGCGATGGTGTGGTCGCGCGATCGCATCGCAACTATTTGCGATAACATTTATGGCAGAACAACAGAAAATGCGATGGTGCGACGATCGCGCATTGCAACTTTCAATGGAACCTTGGCATGGGCAGAGGGTGATTCTGTAATATTGCAATGTTGCGATGGTGCGATGATCGCACATCGCAAACATCCACATCAACAAGACACTTGCGGTCTCAAACTTCAAAACTGCGATCTGCGATTTGCGCTTTGGTGCTTAAGTGGTAGGGACCACTTGTCCGGCCTCTTCATAACTTTTAAGTCTTCTGCCTGTTTTAATAAATTTCATTCAATTCTGGTTGTTGAGGGCTTTTACGCTCGAAATGAATTTCTCCATTAAACCTCTGCTCCTCTGTAGACTTGAACTACAAAGCTCTTCATTCCTCTGTAAAAAATGACTTCGCCCATAACCGAATTTAATTCTCCTCTGCAATCTGTGGGTGCGGCCCATCAACGTTTAATTCTCCTTACAGATTCTCCATTCTTCTTCAATGCAGAGTGTTGTGCACTCAAAACTCTGATTCTGCCTTTGTACTTGTTTCTTCTGCTCAGAGGCACAACAGGTGACTTTAATAATTTCAACAATCCTTGCATTCGCTAATGACTTTCTTCATGCCCTTTAATTATTTTTTCGACGCCCTCTAATTATATTTTCCATGGCTTCCAGCCTCATTCCTACAGCTGATACACTGCCTCTCCGCTTGTCAAGGTTTCACTTCTTGGTTCAAGGCCTCTATCATTGGCTCTACATCTAATTCAATATATCTCTCCTTGTCAATGCTCAACTTTCCATCTTTCACGTAGTTGTAAATATCTATTAGAATGGAGGATTTTTCATTCAAATCGGCATATATTTCTAAGAAACTATTTTATGACATTTGAAGAATCTGTCCAAAATGCATCTCTGTTTTCAACAATCCCATTGACTTCAGTGCCTTTATTACCCTACACTAAAGAATCACCCTCTTCTCTAAATTTTGTTGAAATAAAAGTATATCCTTATCAAAATCAGTCAATGTAATTCCTCCACATTTGACCAGAAAATCCACTTGACGCTTCAAATTTTCCTCTGAAAGAAACAAAACTTTTGGTCGTCGCCTTAATATTTCTGAAATTTGTTTTTTTGGAGAAACCTAAACTATTAAGACAACATAGCTTTCTATCTTTGTTTTTCCCAGAAAATAATATACAAAATAGGAGAAAACATCTTTGATCCCTTGGGATGCCCAAAATCCTCAGCCTGTTTAAATATATCCAAAACCTTTTCCTCTAGATTTGTGAGCAAACCAGGCACCCTTGCCACTAACTCTAATAATTATTAACCCTTAACACCTAATCTTTGCAAAAGTGAAAATGAGTAATTAAGTTAATCTTCTGCAGTTTCAAAAATCCCTGCACGAGAAAGAAGTAGTATGAACTATAGGATTCAACAATGTGTTTTACTGAGGTGCATAGATGATAGGGTTGAAGTGTAGTATAATTTTGCCATGGTACTGATGGATATAGTATTTTTACCAGAGGAGCATCCTGATTTTAGAAGATCTATGTTTAAGACCAAGTCTCCTATTTTTGAGGCATTGGTTGATCAACTTCTCATAATTATAAGGAAGATGATTCAGAATCTCAACTTTTGACTCCCTGCATTAAATCAATTAGATGCCTTGCTAAAAAAATTCCTTTCTAGAGAAACTAGGCTCATCCATTCCCTTGCGAAACATCTAGATTATAGAGACTTAACTATGCTCGGAGAGGCAACAACTGCACTTGAAATTTTTCTGTACAGGGAAAATTATCTACATATGGAGCATTCCAAAGCCATTATTGAGTCGTCTTTTCCTCTAGCTCTTGTTCTTGTTCCAAATTGTGTAATTTTCTTTTAACTTTTTTCTATATTTAAAGTTGATATCAATATAAATAATTTAAATCTTTTGTTGAAATAGTTTTGAAAAAGAGCTAGATTTTCAGAATCTATTGGATGCACTTGTAATTATCAATTTAAAAAATATTTTAACCACGTTGCTAAATTCTCTAGTATACAATGTATAAATCAATCAAACAAACATTTCATTGTATATTTTGACATGATCAGAATATAGTGAGACAAATTTCAAAATCTATCAAGTGTAATTATAAATTTTAAAAATATTTAATGTGTAGTTTTTCATTGTTATATATATATATATATATATATATATATATATATATATATATATATATATATATATATATATATAATGTGTAATTTTTCATTGATCATATCTAATTTTTGAATATTATATAGTGTACATAACTTATATTTGTAAGTTCAAAGAATCTTTTCTCTCAAGAAAAATGGGCAAAAAAATATACCTAAAAAATACCAAAAATAATATACCTAAACAATACCAAAATGTAAAAAAATAAAGTTACTTCAAACATTTTAACAATATAAACTTATTTATTTTCATTTATTTTATATGATATATACATAATTTTTTTAACAATATATAATATAGACATAGTTGACATAAACATATTTTACATAACATGTGCATTTATCTAGTGGAACACAATGTCCACATTAAAATAGTTTTTTCTATTATTAATATATTTTTAAGTATACATGAATATTTTTTTTCTAAGTAAGCGTAATCTATTTATCAACAAAAAATATATACATCAGGAGTTTTCCAGAGCCAAGCCCGAGTTCGAGGCCTGTTAGAACAAAAAATCAGAGTTGAGCACTGCCCTCTACGAGGGAAACCAGTGCTGAAAGTTTTCCAACATAATCCCACGCAGGGGATGCTAATAGTTCGGGAAATATGAAGCCTACTAGACAAAGCCGAGATCATAAAAACAACATGAACATTTTCATAGTAACAGACAGAGCCATAGCAAAAAACCAGGAAAGAAGGGAGGCGCTACTCGTCCAGTGCTTCTTCAACAACCCTGCACCAGAGTTCATCTGGTTCGCCATCGGTCGTGTACAGGTCCTCAATTGAATGAATTACCTTCTTAGCTACAGGAGGCCGCTTCACCTCGCTCGCTTGATTTTTTTTCTGCTTGCTTTTAGTTCCATGGTCCTGAATTTCACTGTGCTGCCCTTTCTGATCAAAACCATTGTCGATATTCATCTCATTCGGCTCCAAGCTAGGCGGAGCAGCCTTGCCTTGGCTGGCGCCCTCCTGTTTGACATTCATCTCCACATCCTACACGTTCACACTGCCCGCGCTTTGCCTCAAAGCATGCGTTTCCGCAATACTCCCTGCCCGCCCTCCGGAATTAGGAATCTCCTGAGGGGATTCTCGAAAGACAATCGTCATGGATGCGGTGACTCTTGGGCAGTTTAGTGAACTGTTGAAAGAGAAGTGCCTCGTTTGGGAGTGATAAAAAGACTGTGGGGGAGTGGGTGAGTGAAAGCTACGCCCAGAATGAAGAATTCGACCCCTGGTGGCTCTGGAAGTGCTTTCAGAAGTGGGAGAGTCCGTAGCAGAGGTGCTGGAAGAAGCGGGGGAGCGTCTGATCTGCCGCCGAGAGGAGCCTCTTCTACACCTCATCTGGTGTCTGAGACGCGACATGCTCTCAGTCGTATCAGCAACCCTGGACAATTTCAGTAGCAGGCCTGAAGCACTAGACAAATGCGGGAGCGGGAGCAGGACAGAAGCACTGGACAAATGCGTAGTCCAATTCACCGAGGCATGCATACAATTCCCAGCAATAGAGAAATGGAAATTATCACTGAGTTCTAAACAGCAATGTAGTTTGGTGCGTTTACCTGTCACAGTGCGCTCGGAAGAGAGCCGAATGTCGGGGGAGCAGCATATTGAAACAGGCCGGGGAAGACTGCTGGAATAATGCTCGTTCGCCATCCTGTAAAAAAATAAACCAGTTCTACTGAAACCTTCAGCATTAACCCCTCATAAATTTTATTAATCGCCATGACCTGGTCGCAGCGTGTGGAGTGATCTCGAATTCCGGTGGCTGGGTTGTGATGCGCGCCGGGCTGTAAATGCCATAAATGTTGCGCTCTCCTGTCGATGCGTCGAAGGACACTTGCTGGTCTGGTTGGCATATGGCTTGCCATAATGCTGCCAGACTGTCTAATCACCATATATCCCCTCCTAACCACCCGCATCCGGGTAAGTATACATGAATATTACTTAAACTTGCATATTAAAATATTTTATTGGTGACCCAATTTGAATTTTTTTATTATTATGAATATTTTTAAATGTCACATGTTAATTTTATATTAGGAATTGAATGAATTAAGCTATATAAAATATTAAAATAATTTATTTTAGACTTTTTTCAATATATAAAGTTGATATTAATATAAATAATATAAAATAGTTTTGAAAAAGAGCCATGTTTTCAGAATCCATTGGGTGCACTTGTAATTATCAATTTAAAAAATATTTTAACCACGCTTGTTGAATGCTCTAAAACTAACATTTCATTGTAAACTTTGACTTGATCAGAATATAAAGAGATAAATTTCATAATCCATTAAGTATAAGTGTAATTTTCAATTTTAAAAATATGTAATGTGTAATTTTTCATTGTTTAATATATATAAATAATGAAAAATTACTATATATATATATATTGTAATTTTTCATTATTTAAATCTAATTTTTGAATATTATATAGAGTAATTCCTAGGGGCAGGTTGAGGCTTAATTTTGTATTTTCAAACCTGCTTTTTACTATAAATAGAAAATAGAGATGACCTACTAAGCTTACAAAAAAAAACTTATATTTGTAAGTTCAAAAAATCTTTTCTCTCAAGAAAAATTGGCAAAAATAACTAAAAATTTACCAAAATGTAAAAAAGTACAGTTACTTCAAAAGTTTTAAGTTTAAACTTATTTGTTTTCATTTGTTTTATATGATATATACATAATTTTTTTACAATATATAACTTAGACATAGTTGACATAAAAATATTTTACATAACATGTGCATTTACCTCGTGGAACACATTGTCCACATTAAAATAGTTTTTTTGTTATTAATATATTTTAAAGTATACATGAATATTACTTAATCCTCCATATTAAAATATTTAATTGATGACCCACTTTGAATTTTTTTATTATTATGAAAAATTTTAAATGTCACATATTAAATTTATATTAAAAAAATGAATAAATTAAGCTATATAAAATATTAAAATATTTTCTTTTAACATTTTCTATATATAAAGTTGATATCAACATAAATAATTTAAATCTTGTGTTGAGATAGTTTTGAAAAGTGTAAGGTTTAAATTTTGTTTACTTCTAATTATTACGATGTAAGGCATTCCTCTTTGAAAACAACTCCCCCAGCTACGATGGTGTACCTCTATGCATCATCATATAAAATGTTAGACGATTTAAATGTTTTAGGCCATTCATCTACAACCTCCTTTATTTAATATAACTACCTAACTAACTCTATAACCTCTACGAATGTCTCTTCCCAACCCCCACTCTCACTACTGGATGATACGAGGAAACAAAAAGAACAAGCATTCATCTCATCAGCGCAGTAACTAACTCTCTAACCTCTACGAATATATCTTCCCAACCTTTACTCTCATTACAAGATGATACAAGGAAATAGAAAGAACAAGAATTCATCTCATCAGTGCAGTTTTGACACTCCGATTAGATCTGGTGTCCAAGAGTCTAAGAAATTGTTAGATCTAGCTCACATTTTTATGTTAGCTGCAGTGGTCTTTTAGTGTTTTGATGTGCACAACGTAGTTTTAATACCATTTAGAATTCAACCTTGAGAAATCTTCTGAGGTTTTTTTTTATAGAATACATTATTTTGCTTCTCACAAGAGTTTCCACTTAACAAATGCCATTGGTTTCTTGGACGTTGCCTTCACGAACCCTGTGAGCAAGATCCTCTCCATCCCTGAGAAGTTTGATTCTCTCATCAAGCGGGTGGAACTGGAACTTGAAACCTCCAGTTCTAAGTGTCATGGCCTGGAGTTCACCTTAGACAACCTGAATGTCGATGTTGGGTTCAATGCATGGAATTTCAAATATCTTTATTTTTTCAGGACGTGTTATAAGGAGAAATGGATCGTTGTCGATGCTCGCAAAGTGTTCTAATATGTGTTGTAGGTAAACGTGTCATCGTAGGAGGCCAATGTGGGCATGGATCATCGGTCTTGATTAATAGATCTAGAAGCATATGTGAGATCATATGCCTACGTCCAAAAAGAAATTCCCAACCTACACTCTCACTACAAGATGATAGGAGGAAACATAAAGAACAAGCATTCATCTCATTAGTGTAGTTTCGACTCTCTGATTAGATATGGTGTCCAAGAGTCTAAGAAATTGTTAGATCTAGCTCTCATTTTTTTGTTAGCTACAGTGGTATTTTAAGGTTTTGATGTGCACAATGTAGTTTTAATACCATTTATAATTTTACCTTGAGAAATATTATGTTGTTTTTTTTTGATAGAATACATTATTTTGCTTCTCATTGTTGGGTGTGGAGCCTGATTATATTGTTTATTTTGTATCGCAACGTTGGACCCCTGTACCTTAATGGGGCGGTAACGCCGCCCGTAATTAAACGTTGCCTAGGGGGTCTAGGGGGGGCAACTGCGACTTTATGGAGCCCCCCCTTGGTGGGGGGTTTCAGGGGTAGTGCCCCTGAAGCTAAAAATAGATGTAAAATTTCCTTGTAAAAGTATAGTAATTTCTAGTCAATCTGGGCCGTTCATTAGGTGGATGATTTGATGGTAGAAGTTATGTTTAGTTTAGATATTTTTGCCCTAGAAGGCAACCCCTCGCTTGTATAAGGGTATTGTATTATGGTTGCATATTGTATGTGTATTATCAGAGTGAGAAACAGATAGGGAGACTATGAGAGAGAACAAAGGATATTACAATGGATCTTCTATACGTTGTGTCTCTTCATTTTACTAGATAATAGAAAGGAAGGACTGGCTGTTCGAGGTGGACATAACCCAATCTGGGTGAGCCAAGTATATCTATGTCTCTCTGGTTTTATGTGTTTTTGGTGCTTGTGTTTTCCGCATATTTTATGTGTTGCATTTCTATGTAATATATAATTTCCTAACACTCACAATAGTCTCCATTTGACAACTGCCATTGTTTTCCTGGACACCGCACTAACGACCCGTGTGAGCAAGAGCCTCTCCACCCCTGAGAAGTCTGATTCTCTTGTCAAGCAGGCAGATGTAGAACTTGAAACCTCCAATTCCACGTGTTGTGGCTTGGAACTTGAAATCTCCAATTCCAAGTGTCGTGGCTTAGAACTTGAAACCTCCAATTCCAAGCGTCGTGGATTGGAACTTGAAACCTCCAATTCTAATCATCGTGGCCTAGAGGCCATTGTAGGCAACTTGAAGGTTGATGTTGGGTTCAATGCATGGAATTTAAAAGCTCTTTATTTGTTCAAGACATGTTATGAGAAGAAATGGATGCTCGTCGACACCCACAAAGTGTTCCAAGATGTGCTATAGGTAAATTTGTCATCCCAGAAGGCCAAAGTGGACACGAATTTCTAGTCTTGATTAAGAGATCCAGCAACATCTGTGAGATCGTATGCCTACATCAAAAAAGAGATTGAAAATTGTCTCCTAGTTGGGATAAACAAACATATTTTTGAAGATTGTGGAGGAAAACATTTGAAGCCTATTTGCTTCAAAAATGAAAACATGAGCTAATAGTTTATTATTTGTATGCTCTGAATCCCTGTAGAAAATGCGAGATATGAATTACAATGGTGCAAAAAAAATGTGTTAGGTATTATTGGACTCATTTTCTACTGTATTTATTTTTGTATGAGATGCCTTGGATGAAGAATAACTTCATGATCATAGTGGAGGGATTTTTGTTTTTAAAATTAATTGGCAGTGTAGCAAGGTACTATTGGTAGGAAAAAAAAGAGAGAGAGCATGATCCATTTACATGACATTCCTTGAACATCCAATATATTGTCATAAAAATAACTAACTCAAATATGCTTTCCCGTAAATGTTGTTTAACTCTAAGCGCACAACCCATCTTTCCAAAATAGAGGCTTTTGAGAAAATCAAAATTCGGTGATTTTTTCTGGTCGTATATCTTCTTACATCTTGCCAAGTTTGATAAGTTCAATTCGATCGACGAATTTCCTCTAATTGAAGAATTCATTCAATTCAGGTTCTATAATTTTCATTGATTCTATTTATAATCATGGTGAACCAGACAACCTCTCACCAGTTGCTTAATGCATCGTTTAATCAAGATAATAGGTTAGTGCCACAATTGCACTCTTCGTCAATGAATAAATTCTTATGTACAATAATTGTGGGACATTTGCATTCTTATTCCATGAATAAATTCTTATGTACCATAATTGTGGGTGTTTTAAGAAACGTAAATTGTTCTACACATCAAAGACATTTAGATGGATGGGAAGTAAGTTTAAATACCAAGATGAACAAAAGACGTTAATATTGTTACCCTGTAATGTATACATTGCTTATGGGAATGCATTGATATGACTTCAATCATCAATATTGAAACTCTACATTGAATTGAGTGAAATATTCCTTGACTATTATTGAATTTTGAACTTCCTCCCATTCTTGTCGTGTAGGCATTTTTGGTTTTTTTCAACCAAGTAATAGTGTATTTTAATGTTGTAAATTTCAGGTTTTCTCAGTCATTGCATTGACTTGCACAATGACGTTTAAGAAATACTCATAATGAGACAATCTGCCTGTCCTACCATGTGAATAAATGTTAAGGCATTCAGATAAGGTTGAAACATACATACCTGTATCTAGACTGTTTGATCCTAGTCGCTACGTTTTAGAAAGTATTTCCAAATTTCCTTGTCATCCACGGTTCAAATAACCCATTTTGTCCTATCTATTCATCCCTTTGAACTGGGAACTATATTAATTTAAATATTTCTTTCTGCGAATGGAATCGTTGTTGGTTATTTATTATATGTCGCGTAAACTGTTATAATCCCATGTGTATCAAATGGTCATAAGGGGATAGTCAAAGTTCAAAGGCGATAAAATACTAGTAAATACTAGGAAATCATGATGGCCCCTGCAAAGGAGATGAAGTGATATAAAATGGCCTCCATAGATAAAATATGATCCATCTTGCAAGTAGCACCTTTCAGACCCACCTCCTTATTGTACTTTTTCACCACCGTCCTCTCGGAGTTCAAACCACTGACATTATCGTTAGGTCACATATGCGTTGCAGAATGAATGTCAAGTTTATTTTATGGTTTTCCTCTCAATTATGGTATTTATGCCTTACCACACCTAAATAAATCTGGTTATACAACTCAAGGGAAAGCTTAGAAGATATTAGAAAGAAATTAGGAAGTAGGAATTAAGAAAAGAGCCATTTTGAGTGGAGGAAGCCTATTCATATGTAGATTATCCTAGCCAAAAATGCCCACCTCAGCCAACCCAAGGATATAAATGGACACGAGGTTAGCTAGGCTCTTCCTTTCGAAAGCAACAACCAGAAAAAATATGAAAAATGATAGGAAGACCCATCCATCAAGAAGAGAAATTTCTTGAAAGAGTATAGCTTTAACAACTCATTAAGATTTTTTCTGGAAAAGGCTCACCTTCACCTTAGAGCGATTATAGGACATGCCAAGGCCAATAATGCTTACAAGGGAGCGTGGGTTGATAGATAAAAAATTCTTTCGAGAGAGAGATTCTACCTCTGTCCTCCCTGTCCCTTCACTTCAAAATTTTCTTTCCTTTTAATTTAGGTCGTTGCTTAAACATAATGTACATGCACATGGGAAGAATATGTGTAGAGAGACAAGAAGGATACATTATATTCCTTAAATGTTTAGTGACATAGAAAATTATTGTATGCCTCCCTTCTTCCTCTCTCACCAACATTCCATAAGAGGGATCAAAGGAAGCAAAGAGTTAATTTTCTTGGTACTTAGAACATCGCGGGTTAAGATGGATCTGTCCTGGTTTTTTTTTTTTTGAAAATATGTCATATAATCTAGAGAAGTATTTAAAAATGGAAGAACAAAAAATGGAAGGGTATATACAATTAATATCATATATTCTTCCATAGAGAAACTATAGCATAAATTAAATTAAAGTATGTTGTGGAATTAAAAGAATCATTTTCTTTGATAAAAAAAGTTCTCTTATGCAAAAGCTGATGGCATATCTCATCGCAGCATGAGGGATGAAAGTTAGGAAATGAATTAACTATAGAAATTATACAACGCGCATGTATATCTTGGATTCACCCAATCTAACAATGTACTAAAGTTAAATACTGAATCACTTCTACAAATCTTTTGTGGAATTAAAAACACAATCGCTAATCACATGAACATGAAGAAATATCAATCACACACAACACAGATAATTTCCTATGGAAAGCTTGCTACAAAAATGCCCACTATCTTCTATTGTATATTCAATATGGATCATGAAACAATTACATACAAAAATATTCTCACAAGAGCCCTCCAGTACTCAGCTAATTTTCTCACACTGTCATATACAAAACTGACCAACACATAGCCAATTCTCAGCCTTCAAATAACCTTCCTTGTTTACGCAATCCCTGATGGAATAGATCCCTAAAAGATAGGAATTCTTGCCTTCCTTGACTGCGCAAGTATCATGGGCACTCCAATGGGTTTTTTGGTTGCATGTGTGCAGCCCAATAATCCTAAAAGTGATAGTCAACTTCCCCTTAACCTAGAACTCAACTAGGTCTCCACTGGATCTGACATGCATGCACCTAATAATAGTAAATCCTTAGTTTCATGTGAGATCATTGATTGTGAATTAATTAATATTTAATTCACTTGATCTCTCACTAGTGTATCTTCAGTTACAACTAGCAAAACTGAGTTTAAATCACTTAACTGAGTTAAACTATTTACAACTTGCATTAACTAATTCACCACTGCACTTCGAATTCTATTACATCTAGAATTACTCTGCATGCCTCACCAACTACCTCTAACTCAAATCCACTAGCAAACTGAATTTATCGCTTTCAGTTAACTGATTCAAGTCAACATTGAGAAAATATTACAATTTAATTTCCATCTTAATTAAGGGTTAACGAAAATAGGCATGCACCCAAAAATAGCCTTGTGGGCCCCACTCTGTTCTGGGTGCTTAATGCAAATAGGCGTAGGTGCTGAAATTTTCTTGTTGAATCTCAACACTCCCTCTCAAGAAGAAAGGGATTATCCTTCACCCCGATCCTGTCTCTATGGTATTCGAATTTTCTCCTGGTGAGCACCTTCGTCAGAATATCTGCATCCTGATCTTCCATGGGAATGTACTGAAGCAACATTATCCTTCTCTGCAAAAAATCTCTGAGATGATGGTACCAGATATCTATATGCTTAGACCTATCATGAAACACATGATTAATATAGAGTTTAATGCAACTTTGATTATCACAATGAATCATTGTCGGATCCATCTGAGAACTAAAAAAACCAACCAAGATATTTCTCATCCAAATAGCCTCACATGCAGCTTGAATTGCTGCCATGTATTCTGTTTCTGCTAAACTGAGTGCCACAGATCATTGTTTCCTATTGTATTGGGAAACTGTTTTCGATCTTATGCTGAAGATCCCTCTTGATGTGTCCTTTCTATCTGATGGATTTCCTACCCAATCTGCATCTGTGAAGCCTTGAAGCTTCACTCCCCTGTCCTTTTATACCATATACCATACTCTGATGTGCCCCTAAGCTATATCAAGACATACTTCCTTGCCTTACAAAAGATTTTGGTAGGCTTAACCCTAGTTTGACTCATCTAGTTAATTGTGTAGCAAATGTCTGGTCTAGTGTTCACTAGATACATCAGTGAACCAATTGACTGCCTATAGACAGTAGCATCCACTACTTCTCCAAAAGTAGCATCCTCTTTCCTTCAATTTCATAGAAGAGGAGTATCCATGGGTTTGCAGCTCTCCATGTGAAACTTACCTAGTATCTCATTTGCATACATGCCTTGAGACACAAAAATTTCACCATCCCACTACCATATTTCCAATCCAAGGAAATAATGAAGGATTCCCATTTCCTTCATTTCTAACTCCCTTGCAAGATCCTCCTTGAATAAGTGTATTACCTGCTCATCACTGGTTAAAATTAGATCATCAACATAAATAAAAATGATCAATAGCTTACCCTCAACCACAATCTGGTACAAGTTTGCATCTGCTTTACTTTTGGTGAAGCCCAATCCTATGAAATAGCTGTCTATCTGAGTGTACCAAGCATGGGGTGCTTACTTCAACCCATACTATGCTATTTTGAGTCTACACACATGCGACTCACTGTTGAAGATTTCAAAACCTTTAGGATGCTCTATGTACACCTCTTCCTCAATGATCCCATTGAGAAACATAGTTTTCACATCCCTCTGATGAATGCACCATCCCATCTATGCTGAGAGTGCAAGGATGGATCTTATGGAAGAGTACCTTGCAACAAGTGCAAAAGTATCATCATAATCTATCCCCTCGATATGTGAGAATCCCCGAGCCACAAATCTGGCCTTGTATTTCTCCACACTCCCATCAACAACTTGCTTTACCTTGTAGATCCATCTTGATCCAACCACTGATTTGTCAACCGGCCTTGGGACTATCTCCCATGCATTGTTCTTGACAATGGAGTCATACTCCTCCACCATTGCATCAACCCAAGTTGGTTGTTGCACTGATTCCTGAAAAGAAGATGGTTCAGTTGCAATACATTTTCTCATAAGAGCCATGTATCTAGTAAATCGGCCAGGAGACTGTCTCTATTTGCATTGTGAAGTAGGGGATCCTACATTCTCCGCAGCATCAAGTCTCAATCTATCAGCTTCTATGGTGCGCTTTCTGCCATTTTTGATGGATGGATCTAAATGAATGTTTTCCTCTACTCCATGAACGTCATCATTTGGTTGATCCACATCTTGAGACTCATCCTTGGGAACCAATAATTCCTCCCCTGCATGCAAGTCCAACTCCCTCTCAAGGGACAACCTCATGGATTTCTCCTCATCAAATTTTATATCCTATCACACAACAATCATTCTTCTGTTTGGAAAATACATATGATAATTATCGGGTGTTTTAGTGTACCCCACAAAAATTCTCATCTCAGATTTCGATTCCAGCTTCTTCCTAGTGTCTTTGGTCACATGCACATAAACCAATGAGCCAAAAATATTAAAGTGTGAAACATCAAGTTTCTTACCAGTGAAAGCCTCTTCAGGTGTACTCATGCCAAGTACTCTATGAGGACAACGTTTTTGCACATGTACCACTGTGTTGCATGCTTCCACTCATAGATGCATCAGTAGGCCTTGATCATGCAATATCGCTCACGTTGCACCCACAATAGTTGTGTTCTTCCTCTCCGTGACCCCATTCTGTTGTGGGTTATGAGGCGTTATGAGTTCTCTTAGAATTCCTTCTTTGTTGAAGAAATTCTTGAATTTGTTAGAGATTTATTATCCACCATTGTTGCTCCTAAGAGCCTTCACTTGCTTCCCCTACTCTTTGTCCACCAATGCCTTAAATTCACAGAACTTAGAGAATGTTTGATCTTTCTTCTGCATGAAGAAGATCCAACACTTACGAGAAAATTCATCAACAAATATTACATAATAATTATGTTTTTCTATCTAAGAAACATATAAAGGATCACACACGTCTGTGTGAACTCTCTCAGTGATCCCCGAAGCTTGGTTTTCACTCTCATGAAAGGTGGCCTTTAAATATTTTCCCATAGTACATCCCTTTCATGTGTCTGACTGCACAAGTGTACCCCTGGGAATACCAGTAGAAATATGTTGCATTAATTTCAAGGTTCCATGGTGAAGATGGCCCAATCTTCTATGCCATAATTTGCCCTCATCTCGGCTCACCACTTGATTTTCCTTGCCCATCATTGCTGCGCAACCATCTACCTCTAGCTTGTAGAGATTCTTAACTCAAATACCTATCCTCTTGGCTTGTCCCATTGTTTTATGTCACAGGAAATCTTTTCCATCACTAAAAACAACATCATAGTCTCTATCCTCCAACATTGTGATTGAGACTAATTTTTTCTTCAGACCTAGTACATGCATTACATATTTTAATTGAAAGGGTTTCCTTGACTGCCTCTGAAAGGAAATGGTACCAATCCTGGTAGCACTGTACCATCTGTCATCACACATTTCAATATGTATCTGGAGATCCTTCTCCTCCAAGTCATTGTAAATTTCCTTATCTCCCATCTTGTGAAAGGAAGCACCACTATCCAAATACCACACATATCCCAATGCACTAGAAACCGTGCATGCGATCAATGAGAATTCAAGATAAAAATTGTGAGGCAAGGGCCTCACCAGTTGCAGATCATCCAACCTTCTTTTTCTTCTTCTTTTTTGGGCAGTTAGTAGAAAAATTCCCATGCTCGTGAGAGTGAAAACACTTCACCTTGGACATGTCCTACTTCTTTCCTGATCAGGAGTTCATAATTTTTTCTTAATATTCATAGTTACAGGATTGGGCTAAAACTAGTATGTTGCATAGATCTCATCTTCTTGATTCTGACGCTGTGAACGATTTGAAAAACTGATGTCATATGAGGAAGATATCACGTTTTGATAAAAATTCCAAACAGGTAAACCTTCGACAGTTTGACCAGGTTTGAATCGGATGCACAATCAGCAAGGTGGAGGTATAATCAGAAAAAAAAGAATATTCCTTTCCATTAGGCCAATCAATGGATGAAAAGTGTCATTTTTTATTCATTGTACAGGTTTGGGAGAGCCAATTAGAGGGTGCCACATGGCTAGCCTTGAGGCTGCCACATGTCCCTGAAATGGCATTGCAAAATTTTGTGAGGGTCTTCAGGGCTCGACTCCAAGACCTCCTGTCAGGCACACATACACTCTACCATCTACACTACACATTGTTTCTTAACCCCTAAGGGCGCGGCTTATACTTAAGGTTTATTGAAAATCACATTGGGGGTTGGGAACCGCCACCAGTCCCAATCGGCCAGCGGTTCCCCGGAGTGTTCACATCGTAAAAAACATATGTAACCACCTCTGCGTGGATAAGTGTAACCACCAGATAACTGTTCCACATTACAAATGTCACATGGAAACATTATTTTCTCCACAGTCTATTCAAACCTGACAACAGCCGAAATAGAGTTCAACGTTAACTAAATTTATAACGTGAGTTCTGTTAATAGTTACGATTACCCACGGGTTTAGGGGTGCATGTGGCCAACAAAAACATTTATTGCAATGGTTTAGTCAGCGATTAGTATAGCAGGCGCACCATTTTTGGCGGACAAGCCTCTTTTAACTCCAGTTAAGTGGAGTTTTCCTAGGTGAAACTGGGCAAAAGTGTAGGAGGCCCAATTTTTTACCATTATGAGTGAATGCAGAGTCATTTTTTACTAATGGGAGCATTCTGGAGTCAGGTCAAATTGGCATGGAGGTTATTTTCATAATGGTAAATTATGACGAGTGTAAAAATAATGCAACAGGCAGGTCAAACTCGCGTAAGGAAAACTGGTTTAATGATATGCAGAAGTTGAATTTTTTGGGATCAGATATATAGCAAAGAAATAACTGTGATGAAAGGAGTTTTAGCAGGTCTATCAAGATCATAATGGAATACGTATTTTTAGCTAACTTGGCTCTGATACCATGTTAAACACAAGTATGGTAATACATAGGACATAGGAAAGATAAGCGTGGATAGGACACTGGAGTGACCCTTGGTTTCATATTCCAAGTGGTCTCTTGGACTCCTCTTGACTATTCAACTCCCACACTAACCCTAGGAGGATTAGTTGTCCAACAAGAATAAATTAAAACACACACACACACACACACACACACACACATATATAAGAAACTCTTTTTCATACAAAATGGGATAGTTATTGGTATCCCTTTGTCTTTCAATTGGGACACTATGTCCATTACATTAAATAAAATGTCTGATTTAACTCACAAATATTTCAAAAAATACAACGCCTTGCTGTGATATCCAAACATATTGATCATCATTCTTCATTGGAATTATTGTCACTGCTCGAGCTATTTCCATGACTTGGGTTATTTAGAGGAATGTTTTGTTCATTGTGTTGATTGTTTTTTTCTTCTTCAAGTTCCATTTCCAAACATAAAAATAAAGTGTAATGAGTGTATCTACATTGGCGAGAATAATGAAAAATTAAATATTAAATAATATACATCAATTTAAATTGAAAATAAATGTACCATAGCAAAAATTGGCTCGTGAACTATACACATTCTTTCAAAACCAAATTTCATGCCTTCTTTCAAAAATTCATTTGTTGGCATAGTTCCATACTTTATTTCCTGCAATTTTTATACCCCATAAAAAATCATATATTTAATATAAAATATGTTTTTGTTATATTAATTATAGACGGAGCTAAGTAAAACAAGATATATACTTACAAATTCCACAATTAATTTATGATATGCCAACATATACTAACAACCCATATTTTACCCAATGTCAATCAATTATTCTGATGGTTCTTCTTTGTATGTTAGCACATGTTTGAAGACATTCAATGATGATTGCTGTAAAAAAACTTAAAATATAAAAAATGAAATCTAATTAAGTTTTTATAAGGAAGTAACAATTACTCACAAACTTAGATATCAACCCTTTTCTTCCTTGTCGTCCTGTTTTATGTGCTGAATGGGTTCCATTTTCTTTTCTTTTCTGCAAGAAAATACTTGAAAATTAATATTTAATGCTAAATTATTTATTTATTGTACGTAATCAAAAATTTCAATGATTACATATTACGTTTGAAGCACGTTGTTGTTGAGATTCCTCCTCGTGTGATGCAATTATGTCCATTTATTTGACCATCTCCTTGTACACCTTTTTGGTCATTCCTACTGACATATTTCTGATTTCAGCTCGTTCATCCTTTGAGATTTTCATAATCTTCCTGAAAAAGTAACATGACAATAAACTATTTAATTTTTATATTGATATATGGAAACTAAATATAAAAAAAGTGATATTTATAAATGATTGCTTTGTAGTAATATATACATATAATTCTAGAAAAACATTTAAAGGAATATTACTTTTTCAATCCTTCTTTTTTGTTGTTGTACTTTTTTGTTATTAAAAGTCTGACATGTCTCATTAACCAATTCTCTGAAAACTCTTCCTATAGTTTAAATAAAATTTGGTTCTTGAAATCATTGGATTGATATTTGTATTGCAAGTGGAAAGAACATATATACATTCATTCCACTAGATCCCTCAAAGTTTTGTATTTTTTTCCCTCGTACGTTAACCTCCAACACCACTCCAGATGAGCTAAGGAGCAATTCATTTTCATTTGCGTGTTCTATTTTTTTTCTTTTCTTGGAACAACATAACTTTTCTGCGTTTTTGGTCCCTGTAGAACAATAAACATATCTGAATTAATAGATTGTTTGAAACATGTTATCTAATTTTTTAAGTATATTATTAATGAAAATTCAAAAAAGAAACTCATATTGGATTGAAAGTATTTTTTTCATTCACCCGATTTCTCCTTCTGCAATTTGTCCATCAAGATTTTACGTTCTTCTGGTCTTAGATAAAAAATAATCTTATCAAGCTTCATTGTTTTGTGGCTTTGCATGATACACACTAAACAATGCATATTAGTTAAACTTACATATAGTTCAAAAATAATACTTTTTGTAAAGAATTTATAAAGAACTTGTCTTTTTTCTTTTATGGATGTGCTATCAATATTTTTTTTACTTCAACCCTTGTAAACCATTTCTTTATCAATATAAAAATTGTACCATTCATTAATATATCTTATAAATAAATCACATACTTTTCAGGTAAAAAAAAAAATCAAGAAAATGGTTTGTCTATCTAAAGTAAATGCCTGGTGCGACTTTCGCAACTTAAGCACTGAAAACGGTGTGGTAGGTTCTTATAAATGCACTTCCAATACAGTAGAAACATTGTACGATGCTCTTTATCAATAGGAGACCTGGTGCGTTATATAAATACCAGAGCAAGGATTAACATGAAAAAAAATTAATATTTTTATTTTTATTTTTTATCAAACAATGTTTTTTGTCAATACACGTCCGGTGCGTTATACTAAAATCATGCACTAGTGCACTATTTTAAACAGTGCGCACCGATTAACAAAATTTGTTTTTTTTAAATCGTGTAAGGGATGACAGGGATTGGGATCTGACTTTGCAAGTGGTCCCGCAGATTAGATGTTGTACACCTATATATATAGTAATACAAAACCTATAAATCTAAAATTAAAGACCCTATTCATGAAGTCACATAAACAAGAAGAAGTAAGGGTTTAATGTAAGAAATTTTTTTTTTGTTTTTTTGTTTTTTGTTTTTTTTTTTTGTTTTTCTGAATTTTAATTAAATGTAAATAGGAATAGAGATTGTAAATGATTTTATTAGTAAAATGCATAGTAAAATTTAAAATTTTTACTATGCATGTATTAAATCTAACATAAATTGTAAAAAAAATAATTATTACAGTGAAATTTACAATTTTTACTATACCACAGGGTTTTTGTGTGAATCACCAGATGTTTCAAATTCTAATTCTCTGAATAGTGCGGTTGTTCGAAAGTATTTTTCTGCTCCACAGTGGCCTCTTGCTCCAAGTATGTCTCTCGTGCAAATCCCTCCCTGAATTGTTTTGCAAAAATAATGAAATAATGAATAGTTTTTACTATTTAAAGAACTTTTTATGAATTAGATTTCTAAAAATCATTTGCTGCTCATTTTTCAGTTTACCATTTTTTTTCACTTCAAAAAAATAAAGTTGCGCTTTTTTTTCTCGATATTCGGTGTGTTTGTTAACTAACATCACTGGTGCATCTGGTAATAAAACCGCACCGATGCGGTTAACAATAAATTAACACCGATAACAATAACTCCTTTTTTAAGGCATTGAAATTTCTTTTAGTTATGTACACCAAAATTTATTGTTGATTTTGTTGAAGAGGATGCACTAAACGTAGGGATTGGGTGCAACAACTCGGTAATAATCTATTTATGTACATTTTAAACATAATAATGCACCCTTGAATTGTAACATCTATATTTATATTTTAACAGTTAGGTTATTAAACACATGACATTATGATTTTTTAACTTTTTTATAGGTGCATCTATGTGGACATATGGACACCATCGCACAGAAAAATGTCGATGATGGACACATGACACAATACTATGGAGTGGAAGTCGATTTCGATCAATCTAGTTAAGCTAGCCACCCTGATCAAAACCTAGTACGAGGGATGTTACGTTATGTCGGAAAGATACCAAAGATCATTTAAGTAGACTTATCTTGTTTCCAATGTGTTATTTTTAGGTACAAGTGGTGGGACACATTTGATCGGAATAATTTAAAGGAAGACCGTGATAGTAGGCTGATATGTATCAACTTTAAAAAGATGTGGGATGAAGCTAAGGAGCCTTATGTTTTACCCAAACACTGCAACCAAGTGTTTTTTTACCTAGATGTGTTGGATAGGGATTAGTGGTTCGTATTGAGCCATGACCCTAGATCAAAACATATTTTTGAGAACAATAGTGTTATCATTCCCAACGATTTGGAAGATAACCGGGGTGATCATGAGAACAAAAAGTGTTATGGTACATGTGTTATTTCATCATTTATACTATTTAAGATGGGTTTTTATAAAGAAGAGGACTTAAAATTATAACTAAGACTCTTTTTTTCCAAACATTATAATATGTATTTTGAATTAATCGGTTTGCATTGTGTTAATGTTAATCATTTCACTTGATAATTTTCAATCATGTTTATCTCGAAAAAATTTCACTATATCAATTTTTTTTTTAATGTCAATTCCTAAAATAATACAACTACTTGATTACTTTAAATGTTTTTCACTATATCATTACTTAAGTAAATTCACCCTAATATATGTATATATATATTTGTGTGTGTGTGTGAGTGAGAGAGAGAGAGAGAATGATGTCTTCAAAATTTTAAAAAATGTATGAATGTATACTGTTATTTTTACAAATTTTACAATTTTAATAAAATTGAATCATGACAATATATACAATTACAATTACAATTACAATTTTACAAGTATTTTACATACAATTACAATCACGATACATAGAGATTGAATGTATTCTAAAATTCCATCTCTGATTTTTAAGACACATAGAGGTTGTAATAATCTATCCCGAATGATAATTTAATCCAGCTTGCTGACCAATAATTTGTCTCTCAGTGTAAGCTATTAATCAAAAGGAAAGCCATATTGATTGAAGGTTGCCAATGATCAAGTAAACAATTACACTCTTATTTTCATGAATGTTCATACAGTGGCTCATCGGTATAAATACAAAGTGTTACGTTTTACTTTGAAGTTCTCTCACCGTGACAAGTTTGATAGGATCTACAAAATCTTCCTTAATGTATAAAATACAAATGATGTTTAAAATACAAATGATAAGGAAAAAAATCATGAAATAAAAGTTTTAAAAGATGTACACTAATCCCATCAAAATTTGTGATTTCTCTACGTGTTCATTTCAATAAAAATTTGGAATACAATACACTTGGAAACATCAACAGGTTGAACACAAAAGTCTAATGAGACTAGAAAAACATATAATCCTAAAACAAACATTTCAAAATAAACTTTGACCTGATCCGAACATAAAGAGCCAGATTTCAGAATCCATTGGGTGTACTTGTAATTATAAATTTAAAAAACATTTTAACCACGTTGTTGAATGCTCTGGTATACAATGTATAAATCAAACAAACAAACATTTCACTGTAAACTTTGACTGGATCAAAACATAGTGAGACAAATTTCATAATCCATTAGGTGTACATGTAATTTTCATTTTAAAAATATTTAATGTTTAATTTTCCATTTTTTAATATATATATATATATATATATATATATATATATATATATATATATATATATATATATATATATATATATATATATATATATATATTGTGTAATTTTTCGTTATTTAATATATATGTTTTATTGTAATTTTGCATTGTTTAAATCTCATTTTTTAATATTATATAGATTACATAACTTATATTTGTAAGTTCAAAAAAACATTTTTCTCAAGAAAAATTGGCAAAAATAATATACGTAAAAAATACCAAAAATAATATACTTAAAAATGACCAAAATGTAAAAAAATAAAGTTACTTCAAACATGTTAACAATATAAAATTATTTCTTTTCATTTGCTTTATGTGATATATACATAGTTTTTTTAACAATATATAATATAGACATAATTGACATAAAAATATTTTACATAATACCTGGTGGGATGCATTGTCCACATTAAAATAGTTTTTTTTCTTAATATATTTTTAAGTATATATGAATATTACTTAGTCTTGCATATTAAAATATTTCATTGATGACACACTTTGAATTTTTTTTATTATTATGAATATTTTTAAATGTCACATATTAATTTTATATTAAGAATTGAATGAATTACCCTATATAAAATATTAAAATATTTTCTTATATATATATAATTGATATCAATATAAATAATTTAAATATTGTGTTGATATAGTTTTGAAAAAGAGCTAGATTTTCAAAATCCATTGGGTGCACTTGTAATTATCAATTTAAAAAATATTTTCACCACATTTCTTAGTGCTATGATATACAATGTATAAATCAAAAAAACAAACATTTCATTGTAAACTTTGACTTGATCAAAATATACTGAGACAAATTTCAGAATTGATTAGGTGTAGGTGTAATTTTTCATTGTTTAAATCTCATTTTTGAATATTATATAGGGTACATAACTTATACTTATAGGTTAATTTTGAAAAAGAGCCAGATTATTAGAATCCATTAGGTGCACTTATATATATATATATATATATATATATATAGTGTGTGTGTGTGTGTGTGTGTGTGTGTGTAATTTTTCATTGCTTAACTCTATTTTTTAAGCCGATAAGGTTTTTTTTATGAGGTTCATCCTCATGACACTGTAACAGATTCATCGGCCTAAAAAGAATATGCTTAAATATGTGTTTAGATTGGTCAGGGTTATATCTAGTTCTTTTGTGTTATTTCTAGGTTTATTGCGATTTGGGTAACAATGGCGGCGGTTGATGTTGTTGCTGAAATAGGTCCCCGATATGCTCCTCATTATCCCACGCTTCCGACACCGTGGAGAGATTTGACTGATGGTAACACTTGGTATCTGTAGTGTTGGAACTTAGAGAGCAATGTTACGCAATACAAGAAACCAGTGGCTCAAGCTCCCCATCTACCTCACAGGCCACCCCCTATGGTCTCTACCCAAAAATTAGCCCCCATCCCAATTGGGTTTTCTGTTCATGGGAAACAACATGGCGGTGGTGCGTTCTTGCACGCGGGCGAAGACAATAGAGGTGGGATATTAGGTAAGACCACCATTCTAAAGATAACAAGTTTCTGATGGGCATGACAGGGCAACCCAAGCTTGTTAATATTCCCATAATGAGAAATCTGTAGTCGCAAACAATCACAGCATCAACAATATCCGCAAGAACAGGTCTACTAAAAATTTTAGTTAATTTGGTTTATGAGAATCATGATTCTTTAGTTTTTTTATTTGTTAATTTAGATTTCTGAATTTATTTATTTATGCCCCAGTGAATTTTAGTTTAGTGCATTTTTTTTCCAAGGAAAAAGTCGTAATTTTATTAATGAAAAAAAAATTACATGTTGCATCAGCTGGTAATTGGAAAAATATTAGTTAGATATTGGCGATCAAAGTTACAAATAAGAGCATATAATACAGGTGAGGAGAAAATTATGTTTTTTTCTCTTTCTTCTTTTCAAGTTTTCGCTATGCAGTTACTGTCGGGCTTGCTATGAGGACGCGATCCACTTATTCCTCCTATGCAACAGAGTCAAAGATATCTGGGCTCGGATCTCCACAGACCTGGGCTGTTATCTTATTTGGCAGGGAGACAACATTCTGGCAGCCTGGATTAATTGGTGGAGGCACTATGATGTACCGCGCATGAGGAATCTCCCTTTAATTGTGGCATGGGAGATCTGGATAGGACGGAATAGACAGATTTTCAGAGATATTCCTATAGACTGTGATCATATTGGTGCGGCCTCCATTGCTACCTTCAGTCTTTTGCCGGCTGACAGTCATCAAAGCAAGAATCCTCTCGACACCCCTGAAATAATAGATCACAGGCGTGCTTGGGCATACTTTGATGGTGCGTCCAATGCTGCGGGATGTGGAGGGGGTGCAATCCTCTACTTAAATGACCACCACTTCTACCATATCAGAATGGGATTGGGACCCGGTTCAAATTATGCAGAACTGAATTGCCTTCGCCTACTGCTGACTTTTGCGCAGGATATCCAATGCAATGCCATCCAGATTTTTGGTGACTCACTGCTTGTTATCAATTGGTTCTATGATCTTGCACTATGTCACTCGCACACACTGTCTGCACTGCTGCGGGAGGTTCATCATCTCAAAGCCCTTTTTTATTTTATCTTAGTCACTCATATTTATAGGTCTCGGAACAAAATGGCCGACAAATTATCCAAAGAAGCATCGGAGCTAGATTGGGGCACCTGGCATTTCACTGAACACACGGGCGAACAGGTTTACAGATATTTTCATCGGCCATTCATAGAGGAGGCACATCTATAGGTGACTTACTTGCTGTACAGGTTTTCTGGGGGAGAATTTTTTGTTTATATTCTGGGATATCTACTACTGACATGTATATTTAATTATATAGTTTATATTTTTGCTGTTTTTGTTAGTAAGCTAAGCACCAAGCTTACTAAGTAACTTTTAAATTATCCCTAAAAATATGTTTATTTCTGGGACTGGTTTTCATACCTATTTTGATGGCATGTATTATTTGACTGTATTTAGTTTTGGACTGATCAGTCTTTGCACTACACAGCTATATGTAACATGTAATCTCTCTATAATGAAATTTTACGAATTTTTTCTCTCTGAAAAAAGTTTTCGCCAATGTTGTGAAACCAACTCCAAAAAGAGAAGAAAAGATATATCAACACCTTAGAAATAAGCCACTGCAAGGGGGAAACCTCCAATACATTACATGAATGAACAATTCTTGGATGATACAATTTACAAAACCTCCTTTCTATATATAGGAGTCCATGGGGCCATAATGTAATCCTAGTGGGCCACAATGTAATCCTAGGCGACCTAACAATAATAATTTAAGGGCACAATAATAATAAAATGGGGGTTACAAGGGTACAATAATAACAATAAGGGGGTTACACTAACAACAATAAGGGACTATACTAGTAATATAGGGACCTAACATGCCCCTCTCCTTCAAAAGAGTGTTGTCCTCAACGCTTGAGTAGCTTTGGGTGCTTCTGTATAAAATTCTCATCCTCCCATGTAGAATCTTCAGTGGGTAAGTTCTTCCACTTGATGAGATACTCTGAAATTGATCGATTCCGTAGCTGTCGAGTTCTTGTTTCCATGACCGCTTCAGGTTCCAATATGATTTTCCTTCCTCATCAAGTTCTGGCAATATTGTTTGAACTGGAAGATTTTCACCTATAACATTTTTTAAGCATGAAACATGGAAAACTGGATGTACTCGCGAAGAAGCAGGAAGCTCCAATTTGTATGCCATAGAACCAATCTTTTGCAACACCTTGTAAGGACCATAGTACTTTGGTGATAATTTATTATCCTTGTTAGCTTGCTTGAGGGACATTTGTTTGTATGGTTGTAGCCGTAAAAATACCCAATCTCCTACATCAAAACTTCTCTCGCTGCGATGTTGATCTGCCTGTTGTTTCATTCGATTTTGTGCCAAACTCAGGTTATCCTTTAAGAGTTGGAGAACTTCTTGTTGATGCTCGATGTGATCTTCCACTGCTTGAACCTTCGAATTTTCCCTTAAAGATGATGTGATGGATGGTGGATGATATCCATAAAGTGCCATAAATGGGGTCATTTTTGCTGCAGTATGGAAGGAAGTGTTATACCACCATTCGGCGAGAGGTAACCACTTGACCCATTGTGTTTGTTTATCAGATACAAAACAACGAAGATATCCTTCCAAACATTTATTTACTATCTCGGTTTGACCATCGGATTGAGGATGATAAGATGAGCTATGAGCTAATTGAGTACCCAAACAAGAAAATAACTCCGTCCAAAAATTTCCGGTAAAAATGGGATCTCTGTCGCTCACAATAACCCTTGGGTTTCCATGTAGCTTTTGAATTGTGTCCATAAATGTAGTAGCAATTGTACTTGCTTTAAATGGATGAGATAATGCACAAAAGTGTGCATACTTGGTAAGTCTATCAACTACCACCATGATGACACTCTTTCCTTCGGACTTAGGTAAACCAATGATAAAATCCATTGAAATCTCCTCCCAACGTTGACATGGAATGGATAAAGGTTGTAGAAGACCCGGGGTCTTAATTGTCTCAAATTTATTCTACTGGAAAAACAAACATTCCGCCACAAACTTTTGAATATCAGATTTAAGGCCATCCCAAAAAAAATCTTTCTTCATCCTGTGGTAAGTTTTTAAAAATCCTGAGTGTCCTCCTAAAGGAGAAGTGTGCAATTCCAAAAGAATATTTTGTTTTAGTTGGGAATTCTTACAAAGATATAAGTGATCTTTGTACCATAAGGAATCATTTTTCCAACTAAATGTATCAGATGTATTAGGAATTTTCTGCAAATTTTGAATGAGTGTCCACAATTCTTCGTCCTTCTTCCATTCATCTCTTGCTTTGGTTATCCAATCTGGTTGGATAATATAAATGGCACAAAGCAATGCTTCCACCTCTTCATCCTTTCTTGAGAGTGCATCTGCAACAACATTTAGCTTCCCTTTTTTGTATATTATTTCAAATTCATAACCCAACATCTTTGTGACCCATTTTTGCTGCTTTTTTGAAGACAGTATTTGTTCCAAAAAGTGTTTAAGGCTATCATGATTAGTTTTTACCTTGAAGTGTCTTCCCATTAGGTATTTTCTCCATTTCTTTAGTGCATGCAATATTGCTAACATTTCCTTCTCATAAATAAGTTTCTGTAAATACTTTCCTTTGATTGGACGAAGTTCAAAAGCAATGGGTCTTCATTCTTGCATTAAAAAAACACCAATTCCATTTCCTGAGGCATCACATTCCACAATAAAGGTTTTTTTGAATTTTGGCGTAGCTAAGACTGGTGCTAGGCACATTGCCTCTTTAAGATGTTCAAAGGCCTTAGTTTCTTCAGGAGTCCATGAAAATGCATCTTTCTTCAATAATGTTGTTAGAGGTGCTGCTATTCTCCCACAATTCTTAACAAACTTTCGATAATACCCTGTTAACCTGAGAAATCCTCGCAACTGCTTTATGGTTGTGGGGAATTTCCATTCCTTAATGGCTTTATTTTTGTTAGGGTCTACCTTAACACCCTCGTGAGATACAATGTGACCCAAATATTCCACCTCTTGTACTCCAAAGAAATATTTGGATGTTTTTGCATATAATTGTTTCTCCTACAATACTTTGAGCACCCTGTCAACATGTTGAACATGATCCTTCCAAGACCTGCTGTAGATTAGTATATCATCCAAAAATACTAGCACAAATTTTCTAAGGAAGGGTTTGAAAATGGAATTCATCAACCCTTGAAATGTAGAAGGTGCATTGGTAAGGCCAAAAGGCATGACCAAAAGTTCATAATGACCCTCATGAGTTCGAAATGTTGTTTTTGGAATATCTTCAGTCTTCATTCTAATTTGATGATATCCTGAACGAAGATCCAACTTGGTAAAATAAATTTCTCCATGTAATTCATCCAATAATTCATCGATCATAGGAATGGTAAATTTATCTTTAATGGTGAGCTTATTGAACTCCCTATAATCCGGACACATTTGCCATGATCCATCCTTCTTGTGTACCAATACTACAGGAGCAGAGAAAGAACTTTGACTAGGTTGAATTATACCCGCCTCTAACATTTCTGCAATCATGCATTCAATTTCGCTCTTTTGGAAGTAAGGATATCTATAAGGCCGGATGTTTGGAGGAACACTTCCTGGAATCAAATGAATAGCATGATAATGATCACGAATAGGTGGGAGTCCTTTGGGAGTTTCAAACACCTTGGAATGATTGTCCAAGACTTGTTGGAGATCTGCAGAAATAGATGATTTTGATGTTGGAACTTCTAGTGAGCATAATTGTGCAATTACGCCTCGTTGTTCTTTCTTTAGAAGCTTTTTCATGACAATAGAGCTTATTATCTTTCCTAGCTTCCCCGCAATACCCCGTAATTCGACTTCCTTTCCTTCTGAAAAAAATTTCAAGAAAAATTCTTGAAAATTAAAAGCTACCATCCCCAAAGATTGTAACCATTGTACTCCTAGTACAACATCAGCACCTCCCATAGGAATGGAAAGCATTAGACTAGTCAATACATATTCCCCCATGGTTAGCTTGATATTATGGCATTTTCCAGAGCAATTTATAGTTCCTCCATTTGCAACCATCACTTGACATTCTGATGTTGGGTATAGGAAACAATTCAATTCCTTGGCTACCTTACAATGAATAAAATTATGGGTACTACCTGAATCAATCAACACTATTACCTTTTTCTTCTTGATATGTCCTTCTATCTTGAGAGTTTGAGGAGTGGTAATTCCTGCAAATGCATTACACGATATGGTTGGACTCATTTCTTCCTCCTCTTGGGTTGGTTCCTGGTGTATGTCCTCTTCTTCTTTATTTTCTTCTTCCTCTTCACAATCTATGTAAAATAATTTATTCTCAGTACACTTATGACCTTTAATGTATTTTATATAACAACTGTAGCAAACCCCTTTTGCTCTTTTTTCTTCCAATTTTTGTGGTGTCAACCTTGTAGGTTGTGGAAATCTAGGAGTAGCAACACTTCCCTCTTTATAGAAGTGAGTGGTAGGCTTCCTTGTCGCCATAATTTTACATTCAATTTTTCTTGCCAACCTGAATGCCTTCTCCAATGAATCGGGTTCCAAAACGCGAACTTCATGTTGGATGTTATCCTTTAAAGTACCTATGAAGAGATCAATCCTGTGTTCCTCTGGAATATCAGTTACCCTTATATTCAATTTTTGGAAGTCCTCAATGTGCCCCCCCATTAAACCATTTTGTTTGAGATTTATCAATTGGCTAAAGAAGGTGTTTCTCTTTGTATCCTCATAATATGCTATCATTTCCTCCATAAAAATTGACCAAGTGACAATTTTTTACGGGAGCAAAGCCATCGATACCATACAAATGTATTTTGTTCTAAATGTAAAGTTGCAATGCGTACCTTTTGTGTGTTTTGCACATTATGGAGATCAAAATATTACTCCATCTATAGTATCCATGTTACAGGATCCTTTCCATCAAACAACCTCATATCCATTTTTGAAATATGGTGGTTCTTCCCACCAACATTAAATTTTATGAAATCATGACTAACATTTATTTTGTTCTCATCATGAGTTTCCTCTACTATCTTTTCACCATTAGGAAACATTTCTTGTATCAACTTTTTCAAACCTTCCATGTCTTCTTTTAGATCATTATTCATGTTTTCCATTTTAGATTCCTTGCCAGCTTCCATGCCATCTATCTTAGATTCCATTCCATTCTTCAAACCATCCATCTTAGATTCCACGCCTTTCTTCAAAACTTCCATGTCATTTTTTGTTGCACTTGCTCTTGTAATTTTGATATGTCATGTTGCCATTCTTCGTCTTCATGAGTCATAGTAGAGCTTTCTAAAGGCTTAATGGGTGTTGAAATATTTTTAGGGGCCATTTTAGAATCCAATACCGATATCTATTCTACAATATTCCCTTGGAATCTATTCAACTTGATTCTTCAAACAAGACTTATGCAATTCGGAAAAAAAAAATACACACATTTTACTTGCTTTGGAGGAGGTCAATATTGAAATTGAATTATATCTACAATTGTGGATCCTCAATATCTAAAATTTAGCCCTGTACTAGCCCTCTGAAGCTTCTTTCAAATGCCACAGGTCTGATCTGATTTGGATTCTTCAAGGAAACGTTATGTTCAATCTTCCACAATGACCCAATTTTGGACTAGTTCAGTAGAGTGAACTTGTATGACTTGCCACGTGTTGCTATTTCCTCCTTTGGCTCTGAAATTGATAGACCAAAAACTACAGTCCATGCACTTGCAGCCACTTTTTACATCATTCCAATCCGATTCTCAGAGAGAGAGCTATGAATATTTTCCCACGATCACCTCTTTGAGATGAAATTCAAAAGCCTCAAAAATCATTAACTTCCATAGATCATATCTCTGAAAATATTGCAAACAAATATCTGAAATTTTTTTGCGATGTTCCTCAGGATTTCAGCTTTGCACTCTAAAAATTTCAGCTTCTGAACCTTCGTAAAAAAACATTATTACGAAAATACCATGATGACTTGTTTAGGTTAAATTCAAGAGCCTGCAAAATGACCTAACTTGCACAGATCATATCTCCGAAAATATTGCAAACCAAGCTATGAAATTTTTTGACGATGTTCCTCAGGATTTTGGCTTCACACTCTAAAAATTTCATATTTTTAACCTTTGTAGAAAAAACGTTATAGCAAAAATGCCACATTGACCTTTTTGGAGCAGCGAAACCCTAGAATCTCAAAGCTCTGATACAAATATTATGAATCTAGCTCCAAAAAGAGAAGAAAAGAGATATCAATGCCTTAGAAATAAGCCACTTCAAGGGGGCAACCTCCAATACATTACATTAATTAACAATTCTTGGATGATTCAAATTACAAAACCTCCTTTCTATACATAGGAGTCCATGGGGCCACAACGTAATCCTAGCCGACCTAACAATAATAATTTAAGGGCACAATAATAACAATATGGGGGTTACAAGAGTGCAATAATAACAATAAGGGGGTTACACTAACAACAATAAGGGACTATACTAGTAATATAGGGACCTAACAGCCATGCAACTTCTGATGGCTTGTTTGGTGTACTGATATTGTGGGTTTGTTTGTTTTTAAATGTTTATGGTTATGAATCAAAGTTGAAAGCTAGTTTTAGTCAGAGTTTGATTGAAATTTCTGGTTTTTGTGGTTAAACACCAATGCTACAATTTTTATTTTGTAACAATTAAAATGTTATTTTAATGGATTTTTAAAACAATTTTAAAAATATGTGAAATTCGAGTCTCATTTAACTAAGCTTTTATGGGTTTTATACCAAGCAGCACAAGATTTTGAAAAAATGTTTTGTTGTTTGTTATTTATGTCTTTCATCCTTACAAATGTAGTATTTATATTGTTTGGTTATTGTGTGTAGCATATGATGTTGACGGCGAACTCCTCGCATGTTCCACCTGGGTTTGCAAATGGTTCCAGTGTACCAGCTGGTCTTGGTCCATGCCTAGTTGCCAATATATATAAGTATGTTCCAAATGGAACTAGTCTCCCAAATCCGAACGTCAAACCAACTCCGAGGATGTAGGGAAATGTCGAACTTCCTAATTCCACAACTGTTGATTCCTATTGCATGCAACATGAGGTTTATGGCCTATTTCTATGCAGAATTAGGACATAGTATCCATTACTAAAATATGTTCTGGGAAAACATTACATGCTCTGGGAAAAAATTAGCCTATCTTTTACCTGCATTTATTCATCTTCAACGTCGTTGTGGCTGGCCAATATGAACAAAAATGAAAAGACAACTGTTCATCCACTTACTATGTGACCTAATTGGTTTTTCCATTCGCTTACCATACGACCTTACTGTTGTGTGTGCCTGTAAAATCCATCCAGAGCTGAATTTTTCTCATCACAAATTGGGAGTCTCAGCACCCAAAGAAATGGCTTCCCACATGTTTCTCAACCCAACGCTAATTCAATGATCTAAGAATAATAGATCGAGATTTGGCTACCAAAAGAGACGTAAACGTCTGAGGTATGTAGATGAGTTTGGTATTCATTAAAGATTTTGGTATGCATGTTGGTGATGTCCCCTTGAATCTGACGGTGATGTGAACCATTAATCCTTTTGTAAATTGAAAAGCCCGGTACATATGTCCATATTGTTGATCTTCAACTCTGCTACAATATCTGCAAATTTCTTATGTGACTTCTTTGCATTTCCTTCACCATCTTCTTGAGACTTTCCAATTTCAACTCCAGGATGTGAATGACCACAAAAAACCTGGCGACATTTCTCAAAATTTAGCTCCATGCCATCATCAACGGCATCCTTGGATTTGTGAATGACTTTCTCCATTCCCTTTAATTATTTTTTCCACGCCCTCTAATTATTTTTTCAATGGCTTCCAGCCTCATTCCTACAGCTGATAAACTGCCTCTCCGCTTGTCAAGGTTTCACTTCTTCGTTCAAGACCTCTAGCATTGGCTCTACATCTAATTAAATAGATGTCTCCTTGTTAATGCCCAACTTTCCATCTTTCACGTAGTTGTAAATATCTAGTAGAACGGAGGATTTTTCATTCAAATCAGCATATATTTCTAAGAAACTATTTTCTCACATCCGAAGAATTTGTCCAAAATGCATCTCTGTTTTCAACAATCCCATTGACTTCAGTGCCTTTATTACCCTACACTAAGGAATCACCCTCTTCTCCAAATTGTGTTGAAACAAAAGTATATCCTTATCAAAATCAGCCAATGTAAGTCCTCCACATTTGACCAGAAAATCCACATGACGCTTCAAATTTTCATTTGAAAGAAACAAAATTTTCGGTCGTCGCCTTAATATTTTGGAAATTTGTTTTTTGGAGAAACCTAAACTATTCAGACACCATAGCTTTCTATCTATGATTTTCCTAGAAAATAATATACAAAATAGGAGAAAACATCTTTGATCCCTTGAGATGCCCAAAATCCTCAACCTGTTTAAATATATCCAAAACCTTTTCCTCTAGATCTGTGAGAAAACTAGTCACCCTAGCCACTAACTCTGATAACTATTAACCCTCAACACCTAATATTTGTAAAAGTGAAAACAAGTAATTAATTTAATCTTCTGGAGTTTCAAAATTCCCTACACAGGAAAGAAGTAATATGCACTATAGGATTCAACAATGTGTTTTACTGAGGTACAGAGATGATAGGGTTGAAGTCTAGTGTAAATTGGCCATGGTACTGATAGATATTGTAGTTGTACCAGAGTAGCATCCTGATTTCAGAAGATCTATGTTTAAGACCAACTCTCCTGCTTTTGAGGCATTGGGTGATCAACTTCTCATAATTATACAAGAAGATGATTCTGAATCTCAACTTTTGACTCCATGCATTAAATCAATTGGATGCCTTGCTAAAAAATTCCTTGCTAGAGAAACCAAGCTCATCCATTCCCTTGGGAAACATCTAGATTATAGAGACTTATCTATGCTTGGAGAGGCAGCCACTGCACTCAGAATTTTTTCCTACAGGGAAAATTATCTACATATGGAGCGTTCCAAGGCCATCATTGAGTCGTCTTTTCCTCTAGCTCTTGGTCCAAATTGTGTACTTTTATTTTAACTTTTTTCTATATTTAAAGTTGAGATCAATATAAATAATTTAAATCTTGTGTTGAAATAGTTTTGAAAAAGAGCTAGATTTTCATAATCCATTGGATGCACTTGTAATTTATCAATTTAAAAAATATTTTAACCATGTTGCTAAATGCTCTGGTATACAATGTATAAATCAATCAAACAAACATTTCATTGTATACTTTGACTTGATCAGAATATAGTGAGACAAATTTCAGAATCTATTACGTGTAATTATAAATTTTAAAAATATTTAATGTGTAGTTTTTCATTTATATATATATATATATATATATATATATATATATAATGTGTAATTTTTAATTGTTTAAATCTCATTTTTGAATATTATAGAGAGTACATAACTTATATTTGTAAGTTCAAAGAATCTTTGCTCTCAATAAAAATTGGCAAAAAAAATATACCTAAAAAATACCAAAAATAATATACCTAAACAATACCAAAATGTAAAAAAATATAGTTACTTCAAACATTTTAACAATATAAACTTATTTGTTTTCATTTCTTTTATATGATATATACATAAATTTTTTAACAATATATAATATAGATGTAGTTGACATAAAAATAAAAATATTTTACATAACATGTGCAGTTATCTAGTGGAACACAATGTCCACATTAAAATAGTTTTTTTTGTTATTAATATATTTTTAAGTATACATGAATATTTTTTTTTTTTTTTTTTCTAAATTACGCTATTTCTATTATAAACATTAAAGTACAAAACTGCCTCGGCTCAGCTGAGGAAGCCTGAGACCGGGCTTGAAGTCCACTGTCTGTCTAGCTATAGAGCTGCCCATTAACGGGAAACCAGCTTTTTTGTCAAAGTTGCCACCGCCCAGGAACTGGGAAACCGGCGCTAAGTCACTTATATCACTTACATACAGATTGTCAAAACTGAAAAGTACCAAAAAATACATGCAGCTTTGTCTGCTGTGAGTGACCATTGAAAACAGAAATTTATCAAAAATTCTAGCACATAAATCATACTGAGAATTGGTCCTGGAGCAATTAGTCGGAGTCCGGGTTCTCTTCCTCAATTCGGCAGCCATAGTGATCTTCCGCATCCTCTTCATCGTTCTTATCAGCATCTTCACCTGATGGGCCAGCTTCCATCTGCAAGTGCGCCTGTCCCGGATGAGCAGTGACAGAGTCAGGCGGAATTCCGAGGGGGTGCGCGCTAGGACCGGGTGCAGGGCCAGAGGGGGGCTCAAAGCTAGGCTTGGAAGGGGAGTGCACAGGGTTAAGCGGCTGAACAGGAGGGAGAGAGGTCTCTTCTCGCAGAGAAATCGTGATGAGTGCAGTAATGGAGGGCCGGTCGAAGGCGCAATCGAAACGCAGCTCAGCGTGTTGCGTTGATTGCCTTATATAACGACTGCCAGGGCGAGAAGGGGGGGCGGAAGCCTGAAGCGGGGGAGGCGACAGAGCATTCAGAGCGGGAGCACGAGGCGGGTGCGAGGGCTGAGGAGGCGCCGGGGCAACGCTTTCATGGAGACGGCCAGCAAGATCAACATACAGGGGAATGGGACGCCTTTCAGCTTGGTCCATGGAGTAACCTGCATTAGAATTGGAGGGTCGCTCACTCATGGACCTGCCTCGAGAGGCGCTTTTCTTGCAAGACATTCTTTGTCTGAGCCTGGGCATACTGAAATTCCGGGAGGAATCCGACCAGTTACCAGAAGGAGCTGCAGGAATGGAGTTAATTTGACCAACAATAACAGGAGAAGTATGAGAATTGAACAGAACAGGGCAGAAGTTACTATTTGAGAAACGATGGCCTGGAAGCGCATCCAAACAACATTGCAAAGAGCGTCTGCAACCTGTGCCAATGCGAGCTCCACTGAATGCACAGCCGCCCGGGCAATGAGAGCGCAGAGGTGACAAAGGGTGGTGAGCAGAGCCGAAGCAATCCGAGGAATGCGAGCAATGGTGCTCCATTTGAAGACTGGTGCGGCGAGCAGGACGGTTCAAGTGACGGCGAGAAGGAGTTAATAAAAAGCGCTCGGGAGTAATGATCTTGCCATTAATAACACCATGGGGGGCCATGTGGCCACCCCAGGTGAACCTCCTTGGTGTGTGCGCCAGGCCTGGAGGCCTCTTAACCCGCGATGTCATCCGCATCCGGAAAAGTATACATGAATATTACTTAAACTTGCATATTAAAATATTTTATTGGTGACCCACTTTGAATTTTTTTATTATTATGAATATTTTTAAATGTCACATGTTAATTTTATATTAGGAACTGAATGAATTATGCTATATAAAATATTAAAATAATTTATTTTAACCTTTTTCTATATATAAATTTGATATCAATATAAATAATTTAAATCTTGCATTGAAGTAGTTTTGAAAAAAAGGCATGTTTTCAGAATCCATTGGGTGAGCTTGTAATTATCAATTTAAAAAATATTTTAACCACACTTTTTGAATGCTCTCGTATACAATGTATAGATCAAACAAACTAACATTTCATTGTAAACTTTGACTTGATCAGAATATAGTGAGATAAATTTCAGAATCCATTAGGTGTAAGTGTAATTTTCAAGTTTAAAAATATTTAATGTGTAATATATATATATATATATATATTTTGTAATTTTTCATTGTTTAAATCTCATTTTTGAATATTATATAGAGTAATTCCTACTGGCATGTTGAGGCTTAATTTTGTATTTTCAATCTTTTCTCTCAAGAAAAAATGGCAAAAATAATTAAAAATTTACCAAAATGTAAAAAAAAATATAGTTACTTCAAAAGTTTTAATAGTTTAAACTTATTTATTTTCATTTGTTTAATATGATATGTACGTAATTTTTTTAACAATATATAACTTAGACGTAGTTGACATAAAAATATTTTACATAACATGTGCATTTACCTCGTGGAACACATTGTCCACATTAAAATAGTTATTTTTGTTATGAATATATTTTTAAGTTTACATGAATATTACTTAATCCTCCATATTAAAATATTTAATTGATGACCCACTTTGAATTTTTTAACTATTATGAAAATTTTTAAATGTCACATATTAATTTTATATTAAGAATTGAATGAAATAAGCTATATAAACTATTAAAATAATTTCTTTTAACATTTTCTATATATAAATTTGATATCAACATAAATAATTTAAATCTTGTGTTGAGATAGTTTTGAAAAGTGTAAGGTTAAAATTTTGTTTACTTCTAATTATTACATTGTAAGGCATTCCTCTTTGAAAACAACCCCCCCAGCTGTGACAGTGTACCTCTCTGCACCATCATATAAAATGTTAGACACATGATATGTTTTAGGCCATTCATCTACAACCTCCTTTATTTCATCTAACTACATAACTAACTCTCTAACCTCTAGGAATGTCTCTTCCCAACCCTCACTCTCACTACTGGATTATACGAGGAAACATAAAGAACAAGCATTCATCTCATTAGTGTAGTAAGTAACTCTCTAACCTCTAAGAATATCTCTTCCCCACCTTCATTGTCATTAAAAAATGATACAAGGAAACAAAAAGAACAAGCATTCATCTCATCAACGCAATTTTGACACTCCGATTAGATCTAGTGTCCAAGAGTCTAAGAAATTGTTAGATCTAGCTCATAGTTTTATGTTAGCTACAGTGGTATTTTAGTGTTTTGATGTGCACAACTTAGTTTTAATACCATTTAGAATTTGATCTCGAGAAATCTTTTGAGGTTTTTTTTTATTTTTCTAGAATACATTATTTTGCTTCTCACAAGAGTTTCCATTTGACAACTGCCATTGGTTTCTTTGATGTCGCCTTCACAGCCCCTGTGAGCAAGATCCTCTCTGCCCTGAGAAGTTCAATTCTCTTGTCCAGCGGGTGGAGTTGGAACTTGAAACCTCCAATTATAAGCATCGTGGCCTGTAGGTCGCCTTAGACAACTTGAATGTCGATGTTGGGTTCAATGCATGGAATTTCAAAGATCTTTATTTTTTCAAGACGTGTTATGAGAAGAAAGGGATTTTCGTCAATGCCCACAAAGTGTTCCAATATGTTTTGTAGGTAAACTTGTCATCATAGGAGGCCAAAGTGGGCATGGATCATCGTTCTTTATTAATAGATCTAGCAACATCTGTGAGATCGCATACCTGAGTCTAAAAACATATTCCCAACCTACACTCTCACTACAGGATGATAGGAGGAAACAGAAAGAACAAGCATTCATCTCATCAGTGCAGTTTTGACTCTCTGATTAGATATGTGTCCAAGAGTCTAAGAAATTGTTAGATCTAGCTCTCAATTTTTTTCTAGATGCAGTAGTGTTTTAAGGTTTTTATGTCCACAACGTAGTTTTAATACCATTTATAATTTTATCTTAATAAATATTCTGGTGTTTTTGTTTGATAGAATACATTATTTTTCTTCTCACAACAGTCTCCATTTGACAACTTCCATTGTTTGCCTGGACGCCGCACTAATGACCCGTGTTAGCAAGAGCCTCTCTACCCCTGAGAAGTCTGATTCTCTCGTCAAGCATGTGGAGGTAGAACTTGAAAGCTCTAATTCCAAGCGTCATGGCTTGGACCTTGAAACCTCCAATTCCAAGCATCGTGGCTTGAAACTTGAAACCTCCAATTCTGAGCATTGGCCTAGAGGTCACTATAGGCAACTTCAAGGTTGATGTTGGGTTCAATGCATGGAATTTCAAATCTCTTTATTTGTTCAGGATGTGTTATGAAAAACATGGATGCTCGTGGACACCCATAAAGTGTTATATGATGTGCTATGAGTAAATTTTTTGTCCGAGGAGGCCAAAAATGACACAAATTTCTAGTATTGATTAAGATATTTAGCAACATCTGTGAGATCGTATGCTTGCATCCAAAAAGAGATTGAAAATTGTCTCCTAGTTGGGATAAAAAAAAATATTTTTGAAGGTCGTGGAGGAAAAAATTTGAATCCTATTTGTTGCAAAAATGACAACATTATCTAATAGTTTAATAGTTGTACGCTTTAAGTCCCTATAGAAAATGCGAGATATGAATTAAAATGGTGAAACAAAAATGTGTTAGGCATTATTGGACTCATTTTCTACTGTATTTATTTGTGTATTTGATGCCTTGGATGAAGGATAACTTCATGAGCATAGTGGAGGGATTTTTGTTTTAAAAAGTAATTGGCAATGTAGCAGGGTACTGTTGGTAGGAAAAAAAAAAGAGAGAGCGTGATCCATTTACATGACATTCCTTTAACATCCAATCTCTTTTCATAAAAATAACCAACTCAAATATTCTTGCCTGTAAATTCCGTTTAACTCTAATCGCACAACCCATCTTTCCAAAACAGAGGCTTTTGAGAAAATCAAAATTCGGTGATTTTGTCTGGTCATATATCTTCTTACATCTTGCCAGGTTTTATTAGTTCAATTCGATCAACGAATTTCCTCTAATTGAAGAATTCTTTCAATTCAGGTTTTTTAATTTTCATTGATTCTATTTGTAATCATGGTGAACCAGACAACCTCTCGCCAGTTGCTCAATGCATCGTTCAATCAAGATAACAGGTTAGTGCCACAATTGCACTCTTAGTCAATGAATAAATTCTTATGTACAATAATTGTGCGACATTTTCATTCTTATTCCATGAATAAATTCTTATGTACCATAATTGTGGGTGTTTTAAGCAACGTAAATTTTTCTACACATCAAATATGTTTAGATGGATGGGAATTAAGTTTTAATACCAAGATGAACATAAGACATTAATATTGTTACCTTGTAATGAATAAATTGCTTATGGGAAAATATTTCTTTCTTCGAATGGAATCGTTGTTGGTTATTTATTATATGTCGTGTAAATCATTATATTCCCATGTGTATCAAATGGTCATAAGGGGATAGTCAAAGTTCAAAGGCCATATATACTGGTAAGTACTAGGAAATCACGATGGCGCCTGCAAAGGAGACAAAGTGATCCAAAATGGCCTCCATAGATAAAATATGATCCATCTTGCAAGTACCTCCTTTTAGACCCACCTCCTTATCGTACTTTTTCACCACCATCCTCTCAGAGTTCAAACCACTGAAATTATCGTTAGGTCACATATGCATTATGGAATGAATGACAAGTTTATTTTATGGTTGTCCTCTCAATTATGGTATTTAGGCCTTACCACACCTAAATAACTCTAGTTATACAACTCAAGGGAAAGCTTATAAGATATTAGAAAGAAATTAGGAAGTAGGAATTAAGAAAAGCACCATTTTCAGTGGAGGAAGCCTATTCATATGTAGATTATCCTTGCCAAAAATGCCCACCTCAGCCAACCCAAGGCTATAAATGGACACAAGGTTATCTAGGCTCTTCCTTTCGAAACCAAAAACCAACAAAAATATAAAAAATGATAGGAAGACCCATCCATAAAAAGGAGAAAGTTCTTGAAATAGTATAGATTTAACAACTCATTAAGATTTTTTCTAGAAAAAGCTCACCTTCACCTCAGAGAAATTACAGGACATGCCAAGGCCAATAACACTTATGAGGGAGGGCAGGTTGATAGATAAAAATTCTTATGAGAGAGAGAGATTCTGCCTCTATCCTCCCTTTCCCTTCACTTAAATTTTTTCTTTCCTTTAAATTTAGGTCGTTTCTTAAACAAAATGTACAAACACATGGGAATAATATGTGTAGAGAGACAAGATTGATACATTATATTCCTTAAATTTTAAGTGACATAGAAAAGTGGTGTATGCCTCACTTCTTCCCCTCTCACGAATATTCCCTGAGAGGGATCAAAGGAAACAAAGAGTTAATTTTCTTGGTGCTTAGAACATCGGGTGTTAAGATGGATCTGTGTTGGTTTTTGTTTTTGAAAAATATGTCATATAATCTAGAGAAGTATTTAAAAATGGAAGAACCAAAAGTGGAAGGGTATATACAATTAATATATCTTCTTCCATAGAGAAACTATAACATAAATTAAATTAAAGTATGTTGAGGAATTAAAAGCATCATTTTATTTTATCAACAAAGTTCTCTTATGCAAAAGCTGATGGAATATCTCATCGCAGCATGAGGGACGAAAGTTAGGCAATGAATTAACTGGAGAAATTATACAACATGCATGTATATCTTGGATTCACCCGATCTAACAATGTACTAAAGTTAAATACCGAATCGCTTCTACAAATATTTCTTGGAATTAAAAACACAATCGCTAATAACATGAACCTAAAGAAAGATCAATCACACACAACACAGATAATTTCCCGGGGAAAGCTTGCTACTCAAACCCCCACTACCTTCTATTGTATATTCATCATGGATCATGGAACAATTACATACAAAAATCTTCTCACAAGTGCCCTCCAGTACTCAGCTAATTGTCTCATACTGTCATATTTAAAACTAAACAACACATAACCAATTCTCAGCCTCCAGACAACTTGCCTTGCTTGCACAATCACTAATGGAAGAGATCCCTAAAAGATAGGAATTCTTCCCTTCCTTGACTGCGTAAGTATCATGGGCACTTCAAATTGTTTTTAGTTGCATGTGTGAAACCCAATAATCCTACAAGTGATAGTCAACTTCCCTTTCACCTAGAACTCAAATGGGTCTCCACTGGATCTGACATGCATGCAGCTAATAATAGTAAATCCTCAGTTGCATGTGAGATCATTGATTGTGAATTAATTAATATTTAATTCACTTGATCTCTCACTAGTGTATCTTCAGTTACAACTAGAAAAAACTGAGTTTAACTCACTTAACTGAGTTAAACTGTTTACAACTTTCATTAACTAATGCACCACTTCACTTCAAATTATGTTACAACTAGAATTACTCTACATGCCTCACCAACTACCTCTAAGTAGAAATCCATTAGCTAACTAAATTTATCGATTTCAGTTAACTGATTCAAGTCAACATTGAGAATAGTTTACAGTTTAATATCCATCTTAATTAAGGGATAACCAAAATAGACATGCACCCAAAAATAAACCTGTGGACCCCACCCTATTCTGGGTGCTTAATGCAACTAGGCGTGGGTGCTAAAATTTTCTTGTTAAATCTCAACACTCCCTCTCAACAAGAAATGGATTATCCTTCACCCTGATCCTGTCTCTATGGTATTTTAATTTTCTCTTGGTGAGCACCTTCGTCAAAATATCTACATCCTGATCTTTTGTGGGAATGTACTGAAGCAACATTATCCTTCTCTGCACACAATCTCTAAGATGATGGTACCAGATATCTATATGCTTGTACCTATCATGAAACACAGGATTAATATAGAGTTTAATGCAACTCTGATTATCACAGTGAATCATTGTCATATCCATTTGAGAACCAAACAAACCAACCAAGATCTTTATCATACAAATATCCTCACATGCAGCTTGACTTGTTGCCATGTATTATGTTTCTGCTGAACTAAGTGCCACATATCGTTGTTTCCTGTTGTACCAGGAAACTGTTTTCGATCCTATGCTGAAGATCCCGCGTGATGTACTCCTTCTCTCTGATGGATTGCCTGCCCAACCTGCATCCATGAAGCCTTGAAGCTTTACTCCCTCTGTTTGTTTGTACCATAGACCATACTCTGATGTGCCCCTAAGGTATCTCAAGACATGCCTCCCCACCTTCCAAAAGAGCTTGGTAGGCTTAACCATAGCTTGACTCATCTGGTTAAATGCGTAGCAAAATGTTTGGTCTGGTGATCACTAGATACATCAGTGAGCCAACTAACTACCTGTAGATAGTATCATCCACTACTTCTCCAAACGTAGCATCCTCTTTCCTCCAATTTCCTGGAAGAGGAGTATCTATGGGTTTTTAGTTCTCAACGTGAAACTTACCTAGTATCTCCTTTGCATACTTTCCTTGAGACAAAAAAAATTTCACTATCTCGCTGCCATATTTCCAATCCAAGGAAATAATGAAGGAGTTCCATGTCCTTCATTTCGAACTCCCTTGAAAGATCATCCTCGAATGAGTGTATCAGCTGCTCATCACCAGTCAAAATTAGATCATCAACATAAATGAAAATGATCAATAGCTTACCCTCAACCCCAATCTAATACAGGTTTGCATCTGCTTCTCTTTTGGTGAATCCCAGTTCAGTGAAATCACTGTCTATCCGAGTGTACCAAGAACAGGGTGCTTGCTTCATCCCATACTATACTATTATGAGTCTGCACACATGTGACTCATTGTTGAAGATTTGAAACCTTTAGGATGCTCTATTTACACCTCTTCCTCAATGATCCCATTGAGAAACACAATTTTCACATCCATCTGATGAATGTGCAAGCCCATCTGCACTAAGAGTGCAAGGATGGATCTTATGGAAGAGTACCTTGCAACAGGTGCAAAAGTATCATCATAATCTATCCCCTCGATCTATGAGAATCCCTGAGCCACAAATTTGGCCTTGTATTTCTCCACATGCCCATCAATAGCTTTCTTTACCTTGTAGATCCATATCGATCCAACCACTGATTTGTAGACCGATATTGGGACTATCCCCCATGCACTATTCTTGACAATGGAGTCATACTCCTCCACCATTGCATCAACCCAAGTTGTTTGTTGCACTAATTCATGAAAGGAAGATGGTTCAGTTGTAATACATTTTCTCATAAGAGCCATGTATCTAGTAAATCGGTCAAGAGATTTTCTCTGTCTGCGTTGTGAAGTAGGGGCTCCTACATTCTCCGCAACATCAAGTCTCAATCTATCCGCTTTTGTGGTGCGCCTTCTGCCATTTCTAATGGATGGCTCTGCATGAGTGTTTTCCTCCACTCCATGAAACTCCTCATGTGGTTGATCCACATCTTGAGACTCATCCTTGGGAAACAACAGTTCCTCCTTTGCATGCAAGTCCAGTTCCCTCTCAAGGGACAACCTCATGGATTTCTCCTCATCAAATTTATATCCCAGCACACAACAGTCATTATTCTATTTGGAAAATACACATGATAATTATGGGGTGTTTTAGTGTACTCCATAAAAATCGTGATCTCAGTTGTCGGTTCCAGCTTCTTCCTGGCGTCTTTGGTCACATGCACATAAACCGATGAGCAAAAAATATTAAAGTGTGAAACATTGGGTTTCTTACCAGTGAAAACCTCTTCAGGTGTACTCATTCCAAGTACTCTATGAGGAAAACTATTTTGGACATGTACCACTATGTTGCATGCTTCTGCCCACAGATGCATCGGTTGGCCTTGATCATGCAACATCGTGCTGCACCCACAATAGTTTTTTTCTTCCTCTCTGTGACCCCATTTTGCTATGGGTTATGAGGCGCTATGAGTTCTCTTCGAATTCCTTATCTGATGCAGAAGTTCTTGGACTCGTTAGAGATGTATTATCCACCATTATTGCTCCTAAGAGTCTTCACTTGCTTTCCCGACTCTTTCTCCACCAATGCCTCAAACTCACAGAACTTAGAGAATGTTTGTTATTTCTTCTGCATGAAGAAGATCCAACACTTACGAGAAAAATCATCAATGAACATTACATAATACTTATGTTTTGTTGTTGAAGCAATAGAGAAAGGACCACACACATCTGTGTGAACTCTCCCAATGATCCCTGAAGCTCGGTTTTCCTTCTCATGAAAGGTGGCCTTTACATATTTTCCCATAGTACATCCCTTGCATGTGTTTGACTGTTCAAGTGCACCCCGGGGAATACCAGTAGAAATATGTTGCATGAATTTCAAGGCTCCATGGTGAATATGGCCCAATATTTTTTGCCATAATTCACCCCCATTTTGGCTCACCACTTTAACTTCCTTGCCCATCATTGTTACACAAACATCTACCTTTATCTTGTAGAGATTATTAATTAGAATCCCTATCCTCTTGGATTGTCCCATTGTTCTATGTTGCAGGAATGCTTTTCCATCACTAAAAACAACATCATAGCCTCTATCCTCCAACATTGCGACCGAGACCAAATTTTTCTTCAAACCTGGTACATGCATTACATATTTTAATTGAAAGTGTTTACCTGATTGCCTCTGAAAGGCAATGGTACCAATCCCGGTAGAACTGTACCATCCGTTGTCACCGATTTCAATATGCATCTAGAGATATTTCTCCTCCAAGTCACTGGAAATTTCCTTATCTCCCGTCATGTGAAAGGAAGCACCACTATCCAAATACCACACAGATCCCAATGCACTGGACACCATGCATGCTATTAGTGAGAAGTCAAGTCAAAGGCGAGGCAAGGGCCTCACTAGCTACAGATCCTCCAACCTTCTTGTTCTTCTTATTTTGTGCAAAGTTAGTAGAAAAATTCCCATGCTCATGAGAGTGAAAACACTTCACCTTGGACATGTCCTACTTCTTGCCTAATCAGGAGTTCATAAATTTTGCTCAAAATTCAAAGTTACAGGATTGGGTTGAAACTATATGGTTGCGTAGATATCATCTTCCTGATTCCAGCACTGTAAATTATTCGAAAAAACGATGTCGTATAAGGAAGATATCACGTTCTGATCGAAATGCCAAACAGATAAATTTTCGACAGTTTAACCAGGTTTCACTGGGATGCAAAGTTAGCAAGGTGGAGGTACAGTCAGCAAAAGGGAATATTTCGAAGAATAATCCTTTCCACTGGGCCAATCAATGGATGAAAATTTTCATTGTTTTATTCGTTGTACAAGTTTGGGAGAGCCAATTAGAGGGTGCCACATGGCTAGCCCTGAGGCTGCCATGTGTCCCAGAAATGGCATTGCAAACTTTTGTGAGGGTCTGCAAGGCTCGTCCCAGAGACATCTTACTGAGCGCGCATACACTCTACCGTCCGCACTACCCATTGTTTCTTAACCCCTAAGGGTGTGGTTTATACTTAAGTTTTATTGAAAATCACATTGAGGGTTGGAAACCATCGATGGTCCCAATCTGCCAGCGATTCCCCGGAGTGTTCACATGGCAAACAACATATGTAACCACCTCCGCGCAGATAAGTGTAACCGCCAACTAACTATTCCACATTACAAACATCACATGGAAACGTTATTGTAACCGCCGTCTTCAAGGTCTATTCAAACCCGACAACAGCCCAACCAGAGTTCAATGTTAGCTAAAGTTATAACATGAGTTCCGCCAACAGTTATGGTTACCCACGGGTTTAGGGGTGCATGTGCCCAACTGAAACATTTAATGTAAAGGTTTAGTCGGTGGTCAGTATAGCTAGTGTTCCATTTTTGGTGGATAAGCCTATTTTAACTCTAGTTAAGTGGCGTTCTCCACTTTTAGTGGAGTTTTCCTAGGTGGAACTAGGCAAAATTGTAGGAGGCCCAATTTTCGACCATTCTAGGTGAATGAAGAGTCATTTTTAACTAATTGGAGAATTTTGGAGCCATTGGTGTAGAGAAAACATCCATTAGAGCATTGTAACTACATGTAATAGAAAAAATTTGAGCATAATGAAAGATCGTCATGCCATTGGGAGTTGGACCAACAAATGTAGCCCAGGAGGGGTGAACTGCTTCATCAGGCCTCCTGTGTAAATTTCATGTGGTGACTTATTTCTATGTTTCACACTGTTGTTCAATGTTATTTAGCTTGTTTTATGCTTCTAATTCACTAAAAATCATCTACAATTCATGGTCAAAACACCTTAAACCTCATGCAAACTAATGAACTATTTATGCACATGTTTTTAAACTGAAAAGACACTTAGCATGTAATTTTCCCAATTAGCCATGAGCTAGTTGGAATATTAATTTTTGCTTTTGTTTCTTAATTTATTGAATAAGAGGGTATGGAGACCCATAAATCTCCTTAGTAGGAATAAAATCACTGCTAATGTGAAAGGAGATAACTTTCGTGGCTTGATAAAGCACCCTTATGTGTGAAAAGGGGTTGGAGCATGTAGACTGGGTCAACTTTGACCAAATCAACAACGTTTTCATGGAGTAGCATTCATTGTGGGACAATGCAATTTTTGATGGAGACTCTATGCATGGAAGTAGTGCCTTTAATGAGTGGGGCCAAGGGTGAGGAAGCTCACCAAGAATATAAGGAAAAGGATGGCAACCATTGTGATCATGTTGTAGATTATTATTTTGATATGGTCTGTTAACACTTGTTTTCTCTCTTCAGATGTTTAGCTAAGACTGCAATGCTATTTAGCACAGGGTGTTCCCTAGTGGGAATATCACCTTCATCCTCGGGGGACTTCGAGTGCCTACTCAAGAGAAGTGATTGCACTACATTTCCACATTCTAGCATCATGCCAAGCTCCATCTTTCATCTACAATGCAGTTTTTGAAGAGGATTGTGTTGTGTTGTAGGTTGCAGCAGTGGAGAATACATTTGGGTGATTTATGATCTGTTTTTCAGTGGAGGAAGGTTTCCTTCCATTCGAAGGCTAGTGAGGAAGGCCCTTGAGCCTTATTGTAGCATTTGGCATTAGGCCACACTATCATTTTCCCCTACAACACAGTTTTAGTCTTGGACTGCGTTATTTTAGGGAGAAGTTGTAGGGGTGGTTTCAGTACACCATCTGGGGAGGAGGTTTTCTAGAGAAGGGATTAGCCTTTCATCTAGAGAGTCTATTGGAGGAGGCTACATTCTTTTCCATATCATATCAGCCACATATTTCCAGCTGTATTGTTGCAGTGAATCTTTAGCCCCAGGGCTTGGGTTCATTTCTTGTATATTGGTGTATTTCTGAAAACCCTCTTGGGTTTCTTATTAGATGTTGTATAGAGCCTTGATCTTCATTGTATATTATCTTTGAGGCATATATCAGCCACTTTATCTTTTGTATGTTCATATGCTATAGCAATGCACCTACGACTGCGCTATAGCAGTCTTCTTGCATTTTGTATAGTAGCAGCACCTCATTATTAAGGGGATTTATCTATTGGAAGCTTGTTGGGTCTTGTTGTATGGGTTGTGCCCCATCATTTTGTACTTATTTTCTACTATTATATATAATTAAATAGCTCCATATTGGTCTCACACATTTATGCGTTTATCTACATTGTTATTTCAATGTTTATGCACTATATTCCTGCTTTTCCCATTTGGGAATATTACATAGCACAACAAAACTAATACAGTCATTTCAGATCAGATTGGTATCAGAGCTAGAGTTTATTCTCTAGTGTTGTTTAGTGCAAAGAATTTTTTAACTATTCGAAAGTTTTAGATGCTTACAAGGCTCAAGCTCAAGAGAGGAGAAGGTAAATTGGTGCAAGCAGAAGGGTCTCAAAAAGAGCCAAAGAGAAGAAGAGCAAGATTTTCACAATCTTCACCACCTAGTTCACCTCCTAAAGAAGTATAAGATCCATTAAGCATGCCTCAAGAGGAAGGAGAAATCCATGAATAAGTTGATCCTAACGAGGAAGAAAGAGTGTTTAGGAAATCATTTCTTGACATGACTGAGAAGGTTAGAATACTTTATCAAGAAAGGAATGAGAGATTGGAAGGAGAAGGATCTAAACTTCAAAAGGAAGGACAAGGATTTCAGGAGGTCATTATGATGAAGATAAGTCAAAGAAGAGAAATGGAGGAAATGGAGGTAATGGAGAGCCATCATCCTCACCCTCATCATCATCATCCTCTACTTCTTCTTCAGTACATTAGCCACACAAGTCAAAGAGCACTGGTATAAATCCTTTTTTAAAACTTGATGTTAAGTTTGAATTGCCTATGTTTAATGGTGAAGTCAACGCAAAAAATGTTGATAATTGGCGGTCTATTTGAGAATATAGAACCTTCAATATGATGATACAAAAATTCAATTAGCTTCATTGAGGATGGAAGGTGAAACACTTGTTTGGTGGGAAGCCAAGACAAAGGAGGAAATCAAGAAACATGTTAAGATTATTCTATCATGATTATATTTCATTACTAATATTAAACAAAAGTTTTATCCATTAGCTCATATGCAGAAAGCCATCATGAAATGGAAGAAATTTAGGCAATTAAAGGGACAAAATGTGCAAGAAAACACCCAAGAATTTAGGATAAGAGCTCTCTTATTAGGGGTGGATTTGTAGAATCAAGATACTTTGCTAAAGTACATAGGAGGCTTAAATAGCTACCTAAAACATACTATTCTCATGTTTAACCCCACCATTCTAGATGAAGTATGTTCTCAGGCCACACATCTAGAAGCTAGAGGGAAGAACATTTCTGAAGAGGGTAGAAAGAAACCTTTTAAGGGTAAAGCCAAAGAAAATAACTCAAAGGGTAAAAATAAAAAGAATGCATCTATTAAGAAAGAGGGATAAAAATTGGTTTGTAAACATCTTTCAAAAGGCGTCCATGATGAAACTCATTGTTGGAAATTACATCATAAATTGAGGCCAAAGAAACCCAATAACAAAGGGACACATAAAATTGTTGCTACAACTCAACATGATTTAGGATCTGATTCAGGTGATGAATCCAAAATTACAGCCATGGGATTGAAGAACATGAAGGGAAAATAAATTGAAACTAAACCCAGTACTGGTACATCAAACTGTCACATAAACACTCCATATGAAGAAGAAATAATAGAATTGTTTCATGTGAGGGTCATATCTAAGCATACCAATATTGACACATTATTTAACAGTGGGTCACAATAAAACTTAATCTTTGAATATTTGGTTAATAAAACTAACCTTGAAACCATACCACATCCAAAACCATATCCATTGGGTTGGATTTGTAAGCATGCAAATCTACAGGTTTCAAAGAAATGTATATTGAGGTTTACAATCACTGCAAGATTTGTTGACATAGTTGAATTAGATGTGGTTCCACTTGACATAACTGGTATTGTTTTAGGGAGTCAATAATTGTATGACAGGAAAGTGATCTTCCATCACCATGAGAACAAGTATCATTTATTCAAAGATATCAAGGATTTCATTGTTAGAGCACATCGCAAGAAGACAAACATTGCTATTGTAAATGTTGGACAAGTAAAGAGGTTGGTAAATTCAAGTAAGAATTTTGTTCTTATTATATTAAGCCTAAAGCTTATGTTAATCATGAATATTTTGAGGGATGCAATCCTAAGTTGAAATCAGATTTATATGATGTGGTTAATGGACATCATGAGATGTTTCAGGAGCCAACAAAATTGCCTCCAAAAAGGGAAATTCAACAAGAGATTCAGTTGTAGCAATATTGTCCTCTTCCAAAATTCGGTATGTATCGCATGTCGATAATGGAGAATGCTGAAATAAAGAGGAAAATCAAAGAGATGTTGGATAAAGGAATCATAAGGCCAAGCACCTTGCCATGCAATTCACCCATAGTCTTGATACCAAAGAAATATGGGACTTAGCGCATGTGTGTAGATTTTCGAGCTTTGAATAAGATTACGATAAAAAATAGTTACCTACTCTCAAGAATAGATGATTTGCTTGAACAGCTGAAAGAAGAATTTTTTTTCACTAAGTTATATTTATGAAGTGGATATCATCAAGTAAGAATTGTTGAAAGTGATATATGGAAAACGACATTCAAAACCAAACAAGGACTCTTTGAGTGGCTAGTTATGCCTTTTGGTTTGTGTAATCACTACAAGGAAAAGACCCTCTAGTGGATGTTTTTGAGGAACCCCACAAAAAAATACCCCATACATCCGTTTCTAGTGGAGGTTACTAGAGGAGGTTGGCGGGCGGAGGGTTTTGCGGATGTTTTCTGCTCGATGTGCTTATCATTAAACATTGCCCTGGTGCTTTGCAATACCAAAAGCACCGGTGCACACAAAAAAATTGGCACACTGGAAACCGTGCACTCCGTACACACCCGCCCGGTGCATCGTATTATTCTATAGCACTGGTGCATCTCAAATCTTCCACGTCGGTGTGTTATAAAACACCGCACCAAAACTGAAACCACCCAGTGCAGTAGAAAGAAACTGCACCGGTGCATCATAAGGCAACATTCCAAAACAAAAATCGACCAGTGAGTTTGTAAGGAAAAGAACCTGTGCACCTATAAACCACGTGCACCGGTAAAGGGTTAAATTTAAAAAAAAAAAAATTACAGCAAAAAACCCAGATTTTTCATTTTCCAGTGTGTTGGGGTTCCTATGTTTTGGCCAGACTGGTATGACCAAAAGATAAGACAACATCAAACCACTTTGGGATTCAAGGATCTAGCCCTCCTGAATCCAGAGAGGGATCTCTCTATGAATGTGTTTAAAGATGTGATCTTTAAAGTCTGAAATGTGATATTAGGCTAGTTATGAAGAGCATGGTTTCTGTTTGTTTGTTTTTGGTTGGGCCAAGACATTATGAAAGTGAAGGCAGTTCAAAAATAAAGGGTGAAGATGTATGCAAATGAAAGAATGATTCAACTGACAGAATAGAAAAAGAAGCTTTAACCCATTGGGCTATGGAGTCATAGGAGGATTAAATTGGACAGCAAGGTTCAAGAAGGATCCATGGGGCAAGTCACCTATGTCAAAGGATCTTTTAAGTTGATTTTATGGAATGAAACAAATAGATAATGGAGAACAAAAAAAATGAAGAACAGTGAACAGCCTAAGATCAAGTAAGTGCTTTCAAACTATCTTCCTTCAGCATGTACTTAAGGAAAAACATAAAAGTATTCTGAGATCAGGTAAGTGCTTTGAAACTATCCTGCATTGAAGTACCTTCAGTTAGAAAACATTTAAAAAAACAGTTAGAATAGCTTAAGATCAAGTGAGTGCTTCGAAACTACCCTGCTTTCAGCGTATTCTATAAGAAAGCACATAAAATAATTCATAAAGAGAAATCTAAGATTAGGCAAGTGCTTTGAAACCAACTTGCTTCAATGTACTCTTTAAGGAAAAATTTCAAGGGAAGAAAACATAGAAATAAAGCTTATCAGTAAGAGTAGGGTACTGTTAAGAGTAAATCCTGGCTCTATATTTGTTGTTCTTTATCAGATAAAGTGGATAGAGTGAAAACATTAAGGAAAATAACAATTGACAATGAGGAATACATCACCATTGACATAAATCAGGACCCCATAAATCAGCAACTTGTATTTGATGTTCAAACCAGTTACAATCAGCAAGCCCGGTGGGTCTCTACAACTTCAAACTTCTTCATATCAACTTATGTATCTTCAATTGAAAAATAGGGCATCAATAGCTTCAGGAAAACTATTACATGCAATCATATATCCAGAGACCAACCATGACAATGTAGTCCTCAGGAGAATTTATAAAAAAATCTGGAAGCGGGTGGAATTTCTAGGGGTCAAGTATCATTAATTATATAATCAATACAATTCCTGGCATTTGGGAACTAGGCAATGCATAGAGCAGGAATGTAATCATCTATAACTCTGCTTCATAACTCTTTTTCTACTCTTCGAGGCCTAATGATCGAAAAGATTTGCTTCTGGGCTATTCTTAATCTTTAAAAATATTTTTGCCGACAATTAGAGATAAGATCTTTGATTTGTATTAATTGTTCAGCTGTCTTTAGCCAAACACTGTTGGAAATATTTTCATTGATGGCAAAGGAGGCAGCACTCAGGCAAAGGAGGCAGCGCTGAAGCAGAGGAAGGCAAAAGAAGCACAGTGAAAGCAATAGAGGCAGCAAGAAGAATGTCAAAATGTAACATTCATAGAAGCACAGCGAATAATCGTTATCAGAAGGTAGAGACAGAGGCAGAGTGACAGAAGCAGCAGAGGAAGAGAGCCGTTATAAAATTCTGGGAATCGCACACTCCAACCGGCGTTATACCTATAATATAACACAAACATTATTCCGGGAATCGCACACTCCAACCGGCGTTATACATATAATATAACACAAACATTATTCTCGGAATCGCTTCACTCCAGTGGAAAAAATATATATAAACATATATGTGTAGTGCTTCACATAAACAAAGGTCTAAGCTCAAATATATAAGTGGAGCACTTTATTAAAGAGCGCACAAAACGAAGATTTAAATGGTGGCACCCCTCCTCAATCGCAATCAGAAATCGCAAGGGGAGCAGAACATCACAACAGAAAGTTGCGATTGTGTTTAATAGCTCGGACCCGATGGGCGTATAAACAATGGTTAATATATATGTGAATTCCGGCCTAATCACATTGGAGAATATATGAGTTGCGATTGCGATTGGAAGTCCGGACCCGATGGAGGTATGAATTATAATTCAAACATGTTTGAATTCCTTTCCCAATCGCATTGGCAAAATACAATGAACATTGGCCAATCGCAACACATATTAAAAGACTTGCGATTGGGATCAATCGCAATCGGAGATCGCTGGCTGGTTTAAACTAATCGCATCGGCAAATATCAATGAACAGTGACCGATCGCATCGGAATTTAGAGAAGGGCATTGGAACATGCAAATGCAAGTTGCGATTGCGATGAATCGCAATCGGAAGAACTTATAAGTGACTCAATCGCATCGGAGTATTTGAAGTTGCAATTGCGATCAATCGCAATCGGAGCAGGAGCGATCAATCGCAATCAGAGGAGAATCAATGCATCGGAAAGCGTGATATGTGGGCCCGGGGCGGAGTCATATATAATGAATTTCGTTTAATAAAGGTTTAATCGTATTGGCAGTCAATCCTTATGGACGTCGGGTTATTTGCAAATAAATTGCATATATTATATATGTTGAATAACGTTTGAATATGATCCGGGGGCATAACACATATGATATATAATGGTTATTGAGTTATATATATAACACGGTTGTGATAAGCTGCGTGGTCTCTAGACCCACGGACCTCAGCTTTACGGGAGGGCGATTATTAACGCTATACGGTTGTGATATATGTATGTTCGGGCCTGCGGAACCTGCCACATCAACAAGACACTAATGGCATAAAAGGGATTGGAATTCCTCCAGATTTATAGTTAGCAGATATAAAAGGAAAAGTTACACATATGCAGCAGTTACACCCCCACAAAGGACAGAAAAACAAACAGATCCGAAAGGAGATAAAACACAGTCACAGAAAAGACAAAAACAGCCAAAGAAAAGACAAATGTGTAGCGATTCAAAAGACTAAATGAGTTGAGCTGGAGTTCTCATTTAAATTTGAATGTAAATGTTTTATTTAAATTTATATTGTTGTGATGCATTGGCAAGTGTCTGAGAGGAAAACAAACTCCCACTGTAATGTTAAAATTGACACATTGAGTTATAATTCCTGAGTAAGCAGATAAAAGGAGTGAGAAGGCAGAAGGCAAAGAGACATGACTGTCCATTTCAAGTTCCAAGTAGAACACAAATAGTCATGAGAGGAAATCTATAAATAATATCATCTTGATATTTAAGAGTGAGAAGAGAAAGAGAGTTAATCAAAAGAAGGCAGAATATAGAAGTGTGAGGCAGAGAAGATTAAGAAAAGCAGAATAGAAGGAGAAGCTACAGAACAGGGCTGATGTCTGAGGTAAATCAGCAAAATTTCAGTTTAATAAATTGAGGAAGTTGGAGCTTCCCTATCAAGTTGCATCTTGATAGCTGTCAGTTGTAGCTGACTGAGGTTGGAGCCTCCTGTAGGCTGGTGCCTGCATAAAATTGAAGGGAGTTGGTGCTTCCTTGCAAGTTGTAACTTGCAGAATTGAGGATAGAGCCTCCTGTAGGTTGGTGCCTGCAGAAAAACAGTGGTGAGAGGGAGTAGGAGGTTGCCTTTGCATCACAACAATAATAAGATGTGGTTTTCTCCCGTTATGGGTTTCCACTTATATCTGGTGTCTCTGTGCATGATAGTTATGTATTGAATCTGATCTGTATCATCTGCTTAATACCTGTAACTCTCATATTAAGTCTACTACTATATTAAACTAATACTTGTTGCTTGCATTCTAAGATTACTTGCACATTAAATTGGATATTAAATGAAGGTGTAAATAGATTAATGAAAAGTTTTAAAAAGATCAGGAATTAATTAAACTGATTCACCCCCCCCCTCTTAGTTTAATTAAAGGTTCAACAATTGGTATCAGAGTGGGTTCCTTGTATATGAGTCTAACAACTGAAAGGAGATCCTAGGCTCTCAAGATGACAAGTCAAGAAGGAAGCTCAACCAATAAAGCCCCTTTCTTCACCGGGTGAAAATTATGCTTTTGGAAAATCGTAATGAACACACACCAACTTAGAATAGAAGTTCCCGTTGCCGCGGTAATTAGGATATGCTCCTTATGCACGACCGTAACTGGAACAACATTCCAAGAAGAACAAATGAATGATTCCAATTGACGATGGCAGTATTATTAAACAAAGACACCACAAGAAAGACAGAATCTTGAAAACATACATGAGGGAGACGAGAAAGTAAAGACTGCCAAACTTCAAGTCTATAGAGCCTAGTTTGAAAACTTAAAATTGAATGATGATGAAGACATTTCCAGTTTCTTCCTAAAAGCTGCAGAAATTATTAACAATATGAAAGCTCTTGGAGAAAAAATGCCAGAAAGTATAATTGTGCAAAAGATTCTAAGATCTCTTCCATCCGCATTTTCCATCCCAAGGTGTCTCGCAATAGAAGAGACAATGGATTGGGAGACTTTGACTAAGGGGAAACTGGCCTACTTTCAGAACCACAGCCAAGAAATGAGGCTCTACGTGAAGGCTACAACATGGGTGCTAAATTTTTAAAACACTAGTATGAAGAAAGAAGCATAGACACACAAATGCTCTGTCAAGGAAGAAGCAACTTGTCAAGAACTGGATGAGTTCAGTACTAAGGCAACTTCTTCAAGTGCTTAACGATGGAAGATTTGGACACTATGCTGATAAGTGCCCTCACAAGAAAGCAAGGAATCAGGCTCAAGAGTCAGAAAAGAATAAATCAAAGAACTGGCAGAAGGGAAAGAAGTTCAGCAGAAAATCTTTCTATGCTCAACAAGACAGCAGTACATATGAAGATTCAGATGAACACTCAAGTGAAGAAGGAACCTCAGATTTTTTATTGATGGCCATAGAAGATCTTGAGGGACTCCTACTAGAAGATGAAGAAGAAGAAGGGGAAGAGGGGGAGCTAAGATGTGCTCTGGAGGAGATTGAGAGACTCAAACTAAAATGCAGAAAACAAAAAGAGATTCTCCTCAAATATGTGAAAGAAGAACAAAATTCAGAAGTCCTCATGCTGCTGAAGGTAAGGCTTGAAGAAGCCAAGAAGATAGAAGATATGTTACTTCAGCAAATCAAGGATAAAACCCAAGAACAAGAGAAGTTGGAGGAAGAAGTGGTATGTCTCAGGAAGAAACTAGAAAATGCTCAAAGGACAGTGGTTATAAACTCTTCTCAAACAACAAGCTCTAGCAAGTTGAATGATATCCTGGTTGCTCGAAGATCCCCAATGATAAAAACAGGAATAGGCTATGAAGGAGAATCGAGTAAAGGCAAAGAAAAGGAAAACAAAAATATAATTTTTGTAAAAGCAAAGAAGACTGATGAAGAGGCCCAGACAATTCCTACAAAAGAAGAAACATGTAATAAGGATGACAGAGATCAGAAGAAATCTCTAGTAACAAGGAATATAATGAATACTAAGATGGCAGAAAAAGAATCATATGCCCCTGAGTATATCAAATTTGGAATTCATCAGAGGAGATTCTTCCCTCCTATGAAGAATGCCACCTGTTATGTCTGCCACAAACCAAGACACATTGCTGCATATTTTTATGCAAGGAAGAGTAATTCAGACCTGCAAAAGATGCAAACAGTGAAGAGGCTATCTCAAACAAACAAATGGAGAAAACAATCTTACATCAGGTATGCAAATAATTTCTATGGTTATTGTTTTTATTGTAAGGAATTTGGCCATAAAATTATTGAATGTAGAAAGTATGGAAAAAGAATGATGTTCTACACCTCAAGGAGGTTCATGAATTAAAGAAATTTTGGTCATACTCAAAATTCTGCAAAAACTATGATCAAACGCTTTATATGCGATCAAGCTAGACATATGCCTTCCAAATGTCCTCTGAAAGGATGCAATTCATTACCTCACAAAAGATATCAAACAGAAGGATGCCTCCAGTGGAAAAAGAAGGAGAATAAGTGTGACCTGGCTCTAACTACTCAAGATCTGAAAAGCCAGTGGTACTTGGATAGTGGCTGCTCCAAACACATGACTGGAGACAGAAGCAAGTTTATAACTCTTGATGAAAAGAAATCTGGCAATGTTATTTTTGGAAATGATAAATCAGGAAAGATCAAGGGAAAAGGCTCAGTCAGCATAGACAATGGCAGAGGAAAAGCCCAAGAGGTACTATTTATGGATGGACTGAAAGCAAATTTACTGAGTGTCAGTCAGATGTGTGACAAAGGCTGTGAAGTTCTTTTTAGAGCACAAGATTGTGTAGTCAGGTCAAGCACAACAGGAAATACTCTGCTCAAAGGTGTTCGAACAGAGAACAATGTATACATAGTAAAAGAGGAAGATGAAGCCTGCCATCTTAGCAAACTTGATGAGTCATGGTTGTGGCATAGAAGATTGGGACATCTCAGCTTTGACCATATCATCAGACTGAGCAAGAAGAAAGCTATCAGAGATATGCCAGAAATAAAAAGGCCTTCAAGTACTATATGAAAATCTTATCAATTGGGGAAACAGACTCGCACATCCTTTAAATCTAAAGAGGAGTTGTCAACAAGAAGACCACTCCAGCTTGTGCACATGGACCTGTGTGGACCTGCTAGAACTAGGACACCAAGTGGAGAATCCTATTTCATGTTGATAATAGATGACTTCTCCAGAATGACATGGGTTGCTTTTCTCAAAAATAAATCAGAAGCATTGGAAAAATTTAAGATATTCAAAGCATTAGCAGAAAATCAAACTGGATGCAAGCTGAAATGTATCAGATCAGAAAGAGGAGGAGAATTCATAGATTATGACTTTGCAGACCTATGTAATGAACATGGAATAAAGCAAAAATTTACTATTGCAGGGACACCTCAGTAGAATGGAGTAGCAGAGAGACAAAACAGGTCTGTACAACAAATAGCCAGAGCTATGATGCAAGAGAATATTATTGCTCAAACCTTCTGGGCAGAAGCAGTACATATCCTTAATAACGCTCACTTAAGGCCAAGCAGTGACAAGACTCCATATGAACTATGGCATGGAAAGCCAGCTTCAATAAAACATTTCAGAGTCTTTGGTAGCAAGTGTTACATAAAGAATAATGATGAAAACCTTGAGAAATTTGATGCAAGAGCAGATGAAGGGATTTTTCTAGGATATGTTTCCAAAAGTAAAGGGTACAGGTGCTACAACAAGACTCTTCGGAAAATATTTGAAAGTATTGATGTGAGATTTGATGAAGAATTTCCAAACAATACAAGAAATACAGACTACTGCAGTCCATCAATTAATCATGAAGAAGAAGACCAGAATGATGATGAAACCAGCAAGACAATAGAAGATGCAGAGCTGAGCTCAAAAACCCCCTCAAGATACACTCAGAAGAATCATCCTGAAGATTAGATCATAAGAGACAAGAAAGTAGGATTCCAGACAAGAAGGAAGCTAACAGAACAAACAGAAGAAGTATACATAGCCATGTTATCACAAATAGAGCCAAAGAAGTTTGAAGAAGCCAGCAAGGAAAAGTATTGGGTAAAAGCAATGAATGAAGAATTGGACCAAATTGAGAAGAACAATACCTGGGAACTAGTTCCTAGACCTATTGAGAAAAATATAATTGGTTCAAAATGGGTATTCAAAAACAAAATGAATGAGCAAGGACAAGTAATCAGGAATAAAGTCAGGCTGGTCTGCAAAGGATACTCACAAATTGAAGGACTTGACTATGATGAAAAATTTGCCCCTGTAGCCAGAATGGAGGCTATCAGAATGTTCCTAGAATTTGCATGCTACCAAGACTTCAAGGTATATCAAATGGATGTAAAGTCTGCTTTTCTTAATGGAGATCTAGAAGAAGAAGTGTACATGGAACAACCAGAAGGCTTCTCACTGACAGACAAAGAAGACTATGTATGTAGACTGAAGAAGGCCCTATATGGACTGAAACAAGCTCCTCGTGCTTGGTACTCAATACTGGACAAATATTTGCAAAAACAGGGTTTTAAGAGAGGTGGAGTAGACAACAATCTATACATAAAATCCCATGAAGATGAACTCCTGATTGTTGTAGTATATGTTGATGACATTATGTTTGGAAGCAACAAAGATGAACTAGCAAAAGGGTTTGCTGATGAGATGAAAACAGAGTTTGAAATGTCTATGATTAGAGAGCTCAGTTTCTACTTAGGACTGCAAATTCAGCAAAAGAACACTGGCACATTCATTTCTCAAGAAAAATACTTAAAATAAATGCTAAAAAAAATCAAAATGGAGGATTGCAAACCAATGACAACCCCCATGATCACGGGATGCAAGCTGTGTGCTGATGATAGGTCTGCAGATGTAAATCAAAAACTCTATAGATCCATGATAGGAATCCTGTTGTATCTGACAGCTTCAAGACCAAACATCATGCTAACAGTAGGACTAGTGGCAAGATATCAAGCAGCACCTAAACAAAACCATCTTCTGGCAGTAAAAATAATACTCAGATATCTACAAGGAACAACACAATATGGACTTTGGTATCCTAAAACCAAAAACTTCACTTTATCAGCATACACAGATGCAGATTGGGCCAGCTGTGTGGATGATAGAAAAGGTACAAGTGGAAGCGCATTCTATCTAAGAGAAAGTCTGGTGGCATGGTTAAGCAAAAAACAAACATCTATCTCCTTGTCAACAGCTGAAGCAGAATATATAGCAGCAACAGCCTGTTGTACTCAAGTCATGTGGATGAAGCAGACTCTTCAAGACATGAAGGTAAGCATTAATGAACCTATCTCAATCAAATGTGATAATACAAGTGCTATAAGTATATCTAAAAATCCTGTGCTTCATTCAAAAACAAAACATATACCAATCAAGTATCATTTTCTCCGAGAACAAGTGGCTCAGAAGATAGTTAAACTGGACTATGTATCAACGAAAGAACAGATAGCAGATATATTGACCAAACCACTTGCCAGAGAACCATTTGAATACTTGAGAGACAGACTAGGGGTAGTATCTGTAGATACTATTCTCTAATATGAAGAGAAAGCACAATCTCAGGGGGAAAACAAAACGAAGATATAATTCCAGGGGGAGAACAACCAGCAAGATAAGCACAAAACAAGTCCACAGGATCAGCATTATCAGTATTATCAGCATTATCAATATTATCAGCATTTAGAAGAAACAAGAACCTTTCAATAATAAAATGCATCATCTCTGTCTGCAATCTAGCACATATTACAGGCACTACAAATGAAACACAGCTATAAAACATATATCGGCTCACTATACCAAAGTGTTCTCTCAACAAGTTTCATACATCACTCTGGAGCAGCATAGTACAATTTCAGCAGAAGAGGACCTAAACGTAACTCAGAGAAAGGAAATGCAACGACAGAGCCCATACGGAGAGATGAGGCATCGTCCTTTGCCATTGATGTCAAAGGGGGAGGAAGAACAAACAACAGGAGAAAGAGCAGTCAAACAGGAAGAGCAGGCAAACAGGAAGAGCAAGCAACAAGAGAAAGAGAAAGCAAACAGATAAAGTGGATTGCCATCAATGCCAAAGGGGGAGACTGTTGGAAATATTGTCATTGATGGCAAAGGAGGCAGCACTCAGGCAAAGGAGGCAGTGCTGAAGCAGAGGAAGGCAAAAGAAGCACAGTGAAAGCAATAGAGGCAGCAAGAAGAATGTCAAAATGTAACAGTCATAGAAGCACAATGAAGAACCGTTATCGGAGGGTAGAGACAGAGGCAGAGCGACAGAAGCAGCAGAGGCAGAGATAGAGGCAGAGAGCCGTTATAAAATTCTGGGAATCACACACTCCAACCGGCGTTATACATATAATATAACACAAACATTATTCCGGGAATCGCTTCACTCCAGCGGCAAAATATATATATAAACATATATGTGCAGCGCATCACATAAACAAAGGTCTAAGCTCAAATATATAAGTGGAGCACTTTATTAAAGAGCGCACAAAATGAAGATTTAAATGGTGGTACCCCTCCTCAATCGCAATCGGAAATCGCAAGGGGAGCGGAACATCACAACAAAAAGTTGCGATTGCGATTAATAGCTCGGACCCGATGGGCGTATAAACAATGGTTAATATATATGTGAATTCCGGCCTAATCGCATCGGAGAATATATGAGTTGCGATTGCGATTGGAAGTCCGAACCCGATGGAGGTATGAATTATAATTCAAACATGTTTGAAGTCCTTTCCCAATCGCATTGGCAAAATACAATGAACAGTGGCCAATCGCAACACATATTAAAAGACTTGCGATTGCGATCAATCGCAATCGAAGATCGCTGGCGGGGTTAAACTAATTGCATCACCAAATATCAATGAACAGTGACCGATCGCATCGGAAGTTAGAGAAGGGCATCGGAACATGCAAATGCAAGTTGCGATTGCGATTAATCGCAATCGGAAGAACTTATAAGTGACTCAATCGCATCGGATTATTTGAAGTTGTGATTGCGATCAATCGCAATCGGAGCAGGAGCGATCAATTGCAATCGGAGGAGAATTAATGCATCGGAAAGCATGATATGTGGGCCCGGGGCGGAGTCATATATAATGAATTTCGTTTAATAAAGGTTTAATCGTATTGGCAGTCAATCCTTATGGACGTCGGGTTATTTGCAAATAAATTTCATATATTATATATGTTGAATAACGTTTGAATATGATATGGGGGCATAACACATATGATATATAATGGTTATTGAGTTATATATATATAACACGGTTGCGATAAGCCGCGTGGTCTCTAGACCCATGGACCTCAGCTTTACGGGAGGGCGATTATTAACGCTATACGGTTGTGATATATGTATGTTCCGGCCTGCGGAACCGCCACATCAACAAGACACTAATGGCATAAAAGGGATTGGAATTCCTCCAGATTTACAGTCAGTAGATATAAAAGGAAAAGTTACACGTATGCAGCAGTTACACCCCCACAAAGGACAGAAAAACAAACAAAGCCGAAAGGAGATAAAACACAGTCACAGAAAAGACAAAGACAACCAAAGAAAAGACAAATGTGTAGCGATTCAAAAGACTAAATGAGTTGAGCTGGAGATCTCATTTAAATTTGAATGTAAATGTTTTATTTAAATTTATATTGTTGTGATGCATTGGCAAGTGTCCGAGAGGAAAACAAACTCCCACTGTAATGTTAAAATTGACACCTTGAGTTATAATTCCTGAGTAAGCAGATAAAAGGAGTGAGAAGGCAGAAGGCAAAGAGACATGACTGTCCATTTCAAATTCCAAGTAGAATACAAACAACAATGAGAGGAAATCTATAAATAATATCATCTTGATATTCAAGAGTGAGAAGAGAAAGAGAGTTAATCAAAAGAAGGCAGAATATAGAAATGTGAGGCAGAGAAGATTACGAAAAGTAGGACAGAAGGAGAAGCTACAGAACAGGGCTGATATCTGAGGTAAATCAGCAAAATTTCAGTTTAATAAATTGAGGAAGTTGTAGCTTCCCTATCAAGTTGCAGCTTGATAGCTGTCATTTGTAGCTGACTGAGGTTGGAGCCTCCTGTAGGTTGGTGCCTGTAGAAAATTGAAGGGAGTTGGTGCTTCCTTGCAAGTTGTAACTTGCAGAATTGAGGATAGAGCCTCCTGTAGGTTGGTGCCTGCAGAAAAACAATGGTGAGAGGGAGTAGGAGCTTGCCTTTTCATCACAACAATAATAAGATGTGGTTTTCTCCCATTATGGGTTTCCACTTATATCTGGTGTCTCTGTGCATGATAGTTATGTATTGAATCTGATATGTATCATCTGCTTAATACCTGCAACTCTCATATTAAGTCTACTGCTATATTAAACTAATACTTGCTGCTTGCATTCTAAGATTACTTACACATTAAATTGGATATGAAATGAAGGAGTAAATAGCTTAATGAAAAGTTTTAAAAGATCAGGAATGCATTAAACTGAATCACCCCCCCCCCTCTCAGTTTAATTAAAGGTTCAACAAACACCTCTTGTTCAGGTAATTACTAGGCCTTCTTTGATTTTTGTGTGGCTACAGGTGTCATTGGTATCTGGAGAGGTTGGCTTTTGGCGCTGGCAAAGGTTCAATTGGCCTCTGTTGTGGCGGTGGAGGCTTCTCTGACTGATAGATTTCTTTGTTTTATCTTAAAACACCTTTAATTCACTTTAGTTCAGTGTTTTAAGACATATTAGGCTTAATCTGTGTCTTTTGGTCTTTATGTTGTATTTAATTGAGTGGATTAGGCGTCTGATTGTCGATTAAGGCCATAATCCCTCAAAACTGTCTTCAATCCTCTGTTCTGCTATGGTAGGTCTTCGACACTGATACTATTTGTTTTATTTAATTGTATGTGTCTTGTTGATGTGCAGTGCTATGCAGGGCTCACAAGGCATCAATGCCCATGAAGCATCGACGAGACGTGGAGTTTGAACCCTGCGAATGGTTTCCTTTTATGAATCACAGGCACAGGAATCATCATTCCCGGCCTTCATCCTTTCTTTAACACAATGGATAAACCATTAAACACCTGTAAAATACAAAACTAGTTAAAAAATCCTGCGTTATTGGGTTTTATTTCTTCAGAGGGTGTGGGGAGGAGTGTGGCCGTTGGATGGCATCATCCAATGGTGGAGATTGAATGGGGATTGTTTTGGGAAGAATAATGGGGTCAATTAAGTCAGAGCTGTTGATTGCGCAAAGATCAACGGTCGGGATTGGTCGCGTTTATACAAAGTGAATGAGTCACTCTGTTTGAAAAATGGAAGAAATATGAAGAAATATGGTTAAAACCTTAATCAGCGATGAAAAAGGTAGGGAAGAAAAATGGGGTTTCTGGATGCTTGTGAGCCGTCGGATGAGATCAGCCCGGGCGATCAATGGTTGAGATTACTCATTGAAATCCTTTGGCTAGGGGCAGAGGGCGATATGTAATGAAGGTTTAAATCCGAACCATTGATCTACAGAGGTCAACGGTGGAGGGCGCGCATGACAATGCACAAGGAAAAAGAGGGAAAGTGGTTTCGGGGAACGAAACAACTGTTTTTGTGCGGAGAAAAGGCGGGTAGGCAGTTTTGCCTTTTGGAACACGATATGCGTCCCCGCATGACACGTGGATTTCAAATACCACCAGCGTCACGTAATTTTTGAAAATTATCCACCGTGCTTGAAGTTACGCGACTTGGAGTATGGACCATCAGATCTGGGGCCGCAGATCTAACGGCGGAGAGCGAGCGCGATTTGAAAAATATGCGCAGGCGGAAGCGGGAGGGGCGGTTTCATTATGGGCCGTCGAGTCAGGATATGTGGATGGCGGATATTTAATCTAAGGGGGGCAAGACCCACAGGAGGCAGGCCCTGTCGGGTTAATATGGGCTGTTGGATTGAACAGATCGATGGCCAGGATTGAATCTGGGGGTTAAATAGAAATAACACAAAGTGAAGAATTGGGTTAATGTGGGTCGTCGATCTGTAGATCAGATCGACGGCGAAGAGTTGATCGGGGAATCGCCAATCGGGGGGGGGGGGGGGGTATAAAATGTTAATGCACTAATGGAAACTCTCGATGCAATTTTGCGCAGGCCCTCGGATTGGCCAGAGATCAACGGTGGAGATGGATTCAGCCAATGATCGGGCGGGACCCCTTTTAACACATGAAAACCAAAAATTAAACATAATACAAAGGTTTTTGGCCTTTGGGTGGATTTATATATATATATGGTGTGGCGCTCGACTGCGGGGCCTTGTTCTACATGGAATGATAACAGGCCCGGGGCCATATATGAAAAGGGCCAATCGGAATCGGAAGGTCGAGCTTTTCAATCTACCCATTGTGAAATCCTCCGATGCGATTAAGCGCCTCGGGACTTTAACCTTTGGTCCCGGGCATGAGTTATATGAATAGAGCAGAGGGTGGAGGAGCTTATGAAAATGGGTTTAATCACATCGTATTTCAATATAACCATTTTTTCACTTGAAAATCATTACTCTGGCGCATTTGGACCAAAATTTGGATAAGAGGGTTTTTTGGATTTACAAAGGAACAAATGAATCGGGAATGAATTTTCACAATGATTTAGTGCCCAATTGCGGGCCAATGGGTTACATGGAATGATAATATGATCGGAGGACATAATGTACAGGGCTAATCGCATCAGAACTTTTTGGCATGGCACCAAGACTTGCGCGCTTTGAACTTTTCCGATGCGATAAGCACCACAAGGGCTTAGCGCCTGGTTCCAGCACCTGGGAAAACGATGGGGAAGTGGTTTAGGACTTAGCCCAAGGGGGCTTAAGTCTGTGACAAAAATGTACATTTTTATGATTTTTTTAGAGTTTTTCGATGGATTTTGGGAGTTTCGGCAGAGTTTAAAAAAGGATTTTAAAAATCTGTAAAGGGGTTATATGAAGGAGGAAAATGGAACAAAGGGAAAACATGAAAAATAGAGGAATTTGATGGGGGAAAATGAAGGTTAATTTTAGGTGAAGGAAGGGGAAAAAATGGTGATATTGCAGCAGGCTTTTCTCATGAAATCAACAGAATTTCAGAGTATAAAAATGGGAACAGCAGTGAAGATTTAGATAAGGGCATGATGCCTTCAAGAGTCTTCAAGAGATAACATCTTTTTAACAATAAAAACTTGTTTCTTAAAGACTCCAAAAATATTTTAGCCAGCATTTGATATAACAAATTTTATAGCTAGCTAACAGTGGCTCCACTTGGGGATGGTGCCTTCTTGAAGGCATCAAGAAATTCAGACTTGCATTCTCTGGGAGGCTGATCAATGCTTTATCCATTGGGCTGCCTTTCTTTCCTTAGATGATCTTCTTTTGCTCTGAAAACATATTAGCAGCTATGAAAAACAATGGATCTTCATCAACAAGCTTTCTACCTACCCAATCCTATTGATCTAACATTTTTTCTTCATTAGAGTGCACTTGGATTGGCAGACTCTTTTCATAAAATTTTATTCTTTTGAAAGAAAAAATTTAATCTAATTCTACTCCTTCTTTCTCCATGAAATTAGATTAAATAGTTGAGTTCATATGTTTCTCTACCTAATCTATTAATCTGTTAGGATTAAACAGTCTAACAGATTTTTATTCTCTAATTTCTAAAACAGAAATTTAAAAACAGTCAAGTCAAGATTAAGTTGTTTGACTTGCTGTGATCTATGGCATAAAAACAAGCTTCACATAGACATTTATTTCGTAGAAAAACTTAAAAAAAATTGGAAGGCTTAAGATCTGAAAGTTCAAAGCACTTCCTTCATCTTTCCAGCTCTGTTTTTACCTTTGTTTGAGTTGTTCTTTGCTTGTCCTTTGGTTCAGATTTTGAGTTGATTAGAACCAGATTTACATCTTCTTTGACTCAAAAATTGAAATAGATTTGAGTCATTCTTCCTTGGAAACTTAGGTTCAGATTTTGATCATGTTTGAACCTTTAATTTCTAGCCTAATCTACCTATTGATAAGCCAAGATTAAACATTTTGGCAAATCGAAATCACTATCCTATCAGCAGTAAATTTAAAACTAATTAGTCAAGATTAGGTTGTTTGACTAACTAGAAGTGTGTTTTTCAAGAGTGGCATTTAGGTTTGCACACTTTCATATTTATTTCTCTTTTTGGTATGGGGTTGTACCTTTCTTGTTTTTACAATCTGCCCTCTTTTCTCTCTTCTATTGTTTTTTTTATTTTTTTATTTTTTTGAAACTGAACAAAGCAATGGTTTTTACAGTGGAAATAAAATCTTTAAATTGAGACTCAGCAGTAGTAATGCTTGAGCATCCTGCCATTGACAGGACCCCCAAACAGATCTGTGCCATCTAACTCCTACAAAAAAAAGACATTTGGATCAATGGTGGACTGAATAATGTAAGGACCTTGCCACAAACTGTCAAATTTGTAATTCTTACCCTTATCTTCTCTTCTGGAGTCCCACTTGAGTACCTTGTCTCCAATGTTGAAGTTACAAGCTTTTGTTCTTTTTTCAAACAACTTTTTTATGTTCTCTTGAACTTTTTTGGCTTTGTTGTAGACCTCTTCCCTTGACTGCTGGAGATGTATGGTCTGATTGATCCTTCTTACCATGCTATCCTCTTCTGACTGTATTTCTTGGACTAAATTTATCATTGGTATACCTAGGCTAGTAGGAAACACTGCATCTGCTCCATAAACAAGCTGATAAGGGGACATTCCAATGGACTTCTTTGTGGTCAATATGTCTGCCCACAAAGCATGTACCAACTTGTTATGCCATGATTTTTTATTCTCTTCAAGCAGCTTCTTGATGATGGTCACCAAACTTTTATTTGATGACTCTGCTAACCTATTACCTTGAGGGTAATAAGCAGTAGAATGACCAAGTGTAACCTGATACCTGTGACAAAAATAAATCATCTTTTTGGAACTAAAAGCAGCAGAATTATCAGTAATAATATTCCTAGGGCAGCCAAATCTAAATAGGATATGGTCTTCAAGGAATTTTATAATGACAGAATCTGTGGCATTCCTATAATGGATGGCCTCTATCCATTTTTTGAAGTAGTCAGTGGCTGTGAGAATCCATTTGTGTTGGGAAGATGAAGCAGGATGGATTTCTCCTATGAAATCTAGGCCCCACTGTTGAAAAGGAGCTTCAATAGTGATAGGTTGTAATGGTAAAGGAAGGAGTTTTCTTTTGCCCTAAAAAATTTGGCACTTGTGACAGGAAACTATCATTTTATGGATATCTTGGAAGAGGGTGGGCCAGTAATAGCCAACTCTAAGGATCTTATTGGCTGTGGTTTTCCAGTAGAGATGACCTCCACACTCTCCTTCATGGAAATCATGCTTGATCCTCTCTGCATCAACTTCAGGCAAACATTTAAGCAATAAACCCTTAGCATTTTTCCAATATAAACATTTATTTAAAATGCAATAATTCCTAGCTTTCAACTTTAAAAACCTTACCTTTGTCTTTGATAAATTAGGGGGAGCATTAAGATTTGTAAGCACATACAAGATGTCAGCATACCATGGGGAGTTTTGGAACTGCTCTTCAACAGTGGGAGCAGGAAATTCTTCATGTTCATCCAAGGCATCTATCATGTTAATTTCAAGGGCTTGTAGGTTTGATTCAGCCATTAACTGAGCTAAGCCCTGACCTTTAATGAGTTTTGTGGGTTTGATTTCCAGATCATACTCTAATATTACAGAAATCCATTTGCCCCTTTTTCCATCTGGATCTTGTAACAAGATGTCTTTTACCACTATGTTAGGCACATAAAAAATGATGTGAGAATGCATAATATACACCCTGAAGTCTTTTAAAGCCTTTACCAAAGCATAGGCCTTTTTTTCCATTATTTTATATTTCAAGGGTGCATCCCTTAAAGCCTTGCCGAAGAAAGCAATAGGTTGTTCCTGTCCCTCTGGGTTTTTCTGCAACAGGACTACAGCCACGATATGCTCTGAGGAAAAGGAGAAAATAAGGAAATCTTTTGAAAAGTCAGGGCTGATTAGGACTGGTGGCCGGGTGAGTGCATGTTTTACAAATTTGAAGGATCTTTTGGCTTCTATAGTCCACTTCACTCCTACTTCTTTTTTGAGCATATTAGTCATGTTTCTAAGGAGCTCTACTAAGTTGGGAATAAACCTCCTTAAGAAGTTAATCTTTCCAATAAAGGACTGTAATTCTTTTATGTTCCTTGGGTGGCTAATCTGTAGTACTCCCTCAACTCTTTCTGGATCTATTTTAATCCCCTTTTCTGATATAATATGGCCAAGAATTTTACCCTCTTGTAGGAAAAATACTGTCTTTTTGGGATTTAAAGATACCCCAAATATTTTGCATTTTTCAAAGACCTTTCTTAGATGTTTAAGGTGTTCTTCATCAGATTTGGAATAAATTGTTATGTCATCAAGGTAAATTACAATGAAATGCCCTATTTCCTCTGAAAATGCAATGTCCATGGCCCTTTGAAAAGTGGCCCAGCATTCATTAATCCAAAAGGCATTTTCACATACATGAAAGTGCCCCAAGGAGTGGTGAAAGATGTCTTGAGTTGATCTTCTGGGAGTACTAAAACTTGGTTATACCCTGAAAAACCATCTAACAGAGAAACCCTCTTTGAACCAACTACCCTTTGTAGGATGTGTTCCATTTTGGGTAAAGGGTAATTGTCTTTTAGGGAGGCTCTGTTAAGGGTTCTGAAATCAATGCACAGTCTGATTTCTCCTGTCTTTTTCCTCACAACTACAAGGTTAGAAACCCAATCTGAAAACCTCATAGGCACAATGATTCCTGCCTCATACATTTTCTTGATTTCCTTTTCCACTAGAGGCAGTTGTATTGGATTAATTCGACATAGTTTTTTCCTAAAGGGTTTTTGGTTTTCTTTCAATGGGATCTTATGCTGGATGATTTATGTATCGTAGGCTTTTAAGTCTTCATAGCTCCAGGAAAACACATCAAAAAACTCTTTAAATAAGTCAATGTATTTCCTTTTCATGTCTGCTGGCAAGGACCTAGCTATTTTAATCATTTTAGGCTTATCCTCGGTGCCTACGTTGCATTCCTCGACATCAGACTCTGTGTATTCTACAACGGGTTTCTTTGCTATGTCATTAAAATCAAATAGGTCTTTTAAAGGTGCTAGCCCCCTAGGTATGTTCTTGTCTTTTGACGACAGTACCTCAATGTCTTCTTTTTCTGCGTCCTCGTATTCTTCAGTATGAGTTCCGAGTTCTTTGGTTAACATGTTGATTTTTACGGAACAAGAAATTTTTTTTCTCAAGGGGCTCTTCGTTGTGGCAGTTTTTATCAGAGTTAGAGTCTGAATCAGATAATTCAAATTCGTCCCTGCCAAGTAGGAAATCCTCTATCTGCTTGTCGCCCTCAAATACCTGCCAATATTTCTCATTATCTGGCACTGCAGGTCTATATTTTGTTTGAATGGTGATCTGTTTGTCACTAGGTGATTCTTGATAGGAACTAGCCACACAGGCCAATCCATTCGCAATTATGTTTTGACTCCTTGGGACAAACACGAGCTCATATTTTGTAAACGTGTTCAGGAAATCTATGGCATTATTTTGGTATACCCTTAATCTAGGATGCTTTATGGCATACTCTCCATTTAGCTGTTTGATGACTAACTCTGAGTCTCCCTGAACAATTATCTTCTTGGCTCCTAGTTCTTTCAATAGACGCAATCCTAGGATGAGAGCCTCATACTCTACGATGTTGTTAGTGAATTTGAAATCTAGCCTAAAAGCATGGCTCTCTGTGTAATTTTTTTTAGTGTCGACCAACCATACCCCAGCTCCCGCACTTTTTTAGTGCAAGACCCATCAAATTTCATGCACCATAAGGGATTTTTTATAGGGTTAACATCGTTTTAATCCCTATTGCTGTGTTAATCATTATGTTCTGTTATGAGATCTACACCATGTCGTGATGGGTCTCGTTCCTTAGGATTTTCATGGAGTTCAGCGTGACGGGTAGTCTGTTGTTTGCCATCTTGGCTTTGTTCACTCTGGTTTGTTGTTTCCATGCACTGTTCAAAAGTTTATCTCTCATTTTCTTCCATATCTAGAACTACCATTATTTCTAGATTTGGGGCCTCTAACTAGTTATTTGAGTCGCTGTCTTCTAGCTCTGGCTTATTTGTGGATTCATCATTGTAAAGGATAAATGAATCCAAGTCTGTATGGACAGAGTAAATGGGGGAATTTTTAGGCTTTTCTGGGCTGCTGACCATGAATTTCATGTGCGCCTCTCTGTATAGTCTTCTAATTTGGCTAAATATAGGGATAGTGGCATATGTCCCATCCATCTGCATTGTACCTTGCAGCTTGGCACCCCATGATCTTGAAAACAACATGCCATACTTAGGAGGCACATCAGCCACCACAACATCCATAACCATGCACTTGGATGGGATTTGAGTCAAACTCACACAAATTTCTTTGATTAGGCCAAGGCACTTCACTCTGCTAGAGTCAAAAGAATATAAATCCTTGTAAGGTCTGGTTATTTCTAGTCCTAGCCTTTCCATTATCACCTTTGGCATAAGGTTGTGTGAGGCTCCAGAGTCATGCATAGCATTATGCAGGATTTTGTCATGGATATTGAGGCTGACATAGAAAGGAGGTACTACCCCTTCTTGAAATTTCCCTTCAATTTTTGGGCCGAACAAGAGAGCTAGTTGCTCATCATTCAAATTGAGGGTGTCACTGTTTTCTCCTAAGTTTAAAGCTTTCAAAATTTGACTCTTATATACATCCTGGGTGGCCAACTCAATGAGAGAGACAAAAATTTTAATTTTGGCAATCTCACTTTCCAAATTAAAAGCAAATTGACTCTTTGAAAGGTTCAATTCTGTCTTGTTGGGCATTGTTTTATTAGTAATCTCAACTTGCTGATTTTCAGTATGTACAATGTTTGAAGCTGTTTTATCAGGAGCATTAGCTACAATGCTAGTGCTGCTAGGTTCTTGAATTGATTTTTCACTGGTTTGGATGTCCTTATCTTTGTTTTTACTATAATTATCAGCTACTGATTTACTGCTTTCAGCAGTCACTTTAGGAGTCTTTCCAGGCTTTTTCTTAATGGTGATTTCAGAGGCCTTTGGTTTGGGATCATCTATGTTCTTTTTTCTCCTGAGGTCATATTGTTCTCGGACCTGCATGATGGCACTTTCGAATCCCAACCTATAGTCCTCATTTTCCAATCCTTCCTCGTTCCAATGTGAGTACGAGGCCTGGTTTTCTTCTATGGGAAAAGTATGATCTGGTTCATCCACATCCATCATATTCATGTCAGTTCCCTCTAACTCCTCTATTATTCCTTCATCCTCATCAAGGAAGTTCTCTTGGAATGGAGGGATGACCTTTTGATCAGAGTCTCTTTGTCTATTTAAGGGGTTATTTCTCCTAAAGTTCTGGTTTTTATTTTGGTTCCTATTTTGATTGCTGACTTGGATAGTCAAATTTTCTACCATTTTTCCTAGTCTCTCCATGGTTTTGGCTAGACTATCATATTTGGGATCAGATGCAGAAGCTGTGTTGTCATCCCTATAGGTTACCTTTTTCTCAGCCCTCATCCTGGCTCTTTTCTCAATCAAGTTTGCCTCAACACTCACTGCTCCTTTCTGCATATCTTCCAATGTATTATAATCTCTCTCCCTAAGTTGGTAGGCCATATCAACATCAAAGCCTTCCGGGTATTTTACTAAGGCCATTCCTTGGGGAGGTTTCATGTGTGGTGGAAGAGCATTGTAGATACTGTTAAATCTTGTAGAATAGTCCTGGACACTCTCTCCTAGATTTCTTTTAAGATTCTTATATTCGGCTAGGATTTGGAGAGGGTTGCTTCTAACTTCCCATTTGTTTATGAAAGTTTGATGTAAGGCGAGAAGATCATTAATGTTATTAGGAGGCAAAGCTTTAAACCACTTCTTCACTTCTCCTCCTAAACTCTGAGTGAATATCCTCATCTTAATTGTTTCATCCTCTATTTCCATGTAGTCAAAGGAATATCCCATCCTATCTACATGGTGTTGAGCAGTGATGGATTCTTTACCAGTGAAATGAAGAATCTTAGACTGATATTCATTGGGTAAAGGAGCTAAAGGCTGGGGCAGCACCAAGGGAGCATACCATGTTGCCGTGATTGGAGGTGGAGGTGGATTCACAAGAGATGGATTAACAAAAGGGACAGTGGGCTAGAGTGGAGTGGTTTGGATAGTGGGTGTTGGATGAACAGATGTGGATGGACCAAGGATAGATTGCTGAGCTGATCTTGGATGAGAGACACCTAAATTGAGAAGGAAATGCAAATCAGGTGGTGTGGTTTCTCTATTACCAGGATGTTCACTATGTTCCGGGGATGAAAGTGAAGACTCTTAATCTAGTTGATCTAAATCATCAAATGACCGTGTTCTAAATGGATTTCTTAGATCTACTTGTGATTGTTGTAGAGCTGCAAGATTTTTAGGGACTGAATTAACTCTCAAGGGTGATCTGAAAATAGTTGAAAATTTTATTTTAGGATACTTCCTAAGTAAAATTTTAGGGTTATCAACTGTCTTAGGTGGGTTTGGGTCAGGGTAGGCTCTAGTATGAATCTTTCTAAGAGCCACTATGCTGTGTTTTTCAGACCCAACCCAAAAGAAGCTTTAACCCATTGGGCTATGGAGTCATAGGAGGATTAAATTGGACAGCAAGGTTCAAGAAGGATCCATGGGGCAAGTCACCTATGTCAAAGGATCTTTTAAGTTGATTTTATGGAATGAAACAGATAGAAAATGGAGAACAAAACAAATGAAGAACAATGAACAACCTAAGATCAAGTAAGTGCTTTGAAACTATCTTGCTTCGGAATGTACTTAAGGAAAAACATAAAAGTATTCTGAGATCAGGTAAGTGCTTTGAAACTAGCCTGAATTGAAGTACCTTCAGTTAGAAAACATTTAAAAAACAGTTAGAATAGCTTAAGATCAGGTGAGTGCTTTGAAACTACCCTGCTTTCAACGTATTCTATAAGAAAACACAAATAATAATTCATAAAGAGAAATCTAAGATCAGGAAAGTGCTTTGAAACCAACCTACTTCAATGTACTCTTTAAGGAAAACTTTCAAGGGAAGAAAACATAGAAATAAAGCTTATCAGTAAGAGTAGGGTAATGTTTAGAGTAAATCCTAGCTCTGTATTTTCTGTTCTTTATCAGAGAAAGTGGATAGAGTGAAAAAATTAAGGAAAATAACAATTGAAAATGAGGAATACATCACCATTGACATAAATCAGGATCCCATAAATCAACAGCTTGTATTTGATGTTCAAACTGGTTACAATCAGCAAGCCCGGTGGATCTCTACAACTTCAAACTTCTTCATATCATCTTATGTATATTCAATTGCAAAACAGGGCATCGGTAGCTTCAGGAAAACCATTACATGCAATCAGATATCCAGAGACCAACCATTACAATGTAGTCCTCTGGAGAATTTATAAGAAAATCTGGAAGCGGGTGGAATTTCTAGGGGTCAAGTATCATTAATTTTGTAATCAATGCAATTCCTAGCCTTTGGGAACTAGGCAAGGCATAAAGCAGGAATGTAATCATCTATAACTCTGCTTCATAACTCTGTTTCTCCTCTTCGAGGCCTAATGATCAAAAATATTTTCTTATGGGTTGTTATTAATCTTTAAAAATAGTTTTGCCGACAATTAGAGATAAGATCTTTGACTTGTATTAATTGTTCAACTGTCTTTAGCCAAACACCTCTTTTTCAGGTAATTACTAGGCCTTCTTTGATTTCTGTGTGGCTGTAGGTGTCATTGGTATATGGAAAGGTTGGATTTTGGCGCTGGCGAGGGTTCAATTGGCCTCTACTATGGCGGTGGAGGCTTCTCGGACTGATAGATTTCTTTGTTTTATCTTAAAACACCTTTAATTCACTTTAGTTCAGTGTTTTAGGATAGATTAGGCTTAATATGTGTCTTTCGGTCTTCATGTTGTCTTTAATTGAGTGGATTAGGCATCTGATTGTTGATTAAGGCCATAATCCCTCAAAACTTTCTTCAATCCTCTGTTCTACTGTGGTAGGTCTTTGACACTGATACTCTTTGTTTTATTTAATTGTCTGTGTCTTGTTGATGTGCAGTGCTGCGCAGGGCTCACAAGGCATCAATGCCCATGAATCATCGACGAGACATAGAGTTTTAACCCTGCGAATGGTTTCCTTTTATGAATCACAGGCACGGGAATCGTCATTCCCGGCCTTCAACCTTTCTTTAACACAACGGATAAACCATTAAACACCTGCAAAATAAAAAACTAGTTAAAAAATCTTGTGTTATTGGGTTTTACTGCTTCAAAGGGTGTGGGGAGGAGCGTTTCCGTTGGATGGCATCATCCAATGGTGGAGATTGAATGGGGATTGTTTTGGGAAGAATAATGGGGTCAATTAAGTCAAAGTCGTTGATCGCGCAAAGATCAACGGTCGGGATTGGTCACGTTTATACAAAGTGAATGAGTCACTCTGTTTGAAAAATGGAAGAAATATGAAGAAATATGGTTAAAACCTTAATCAGCGATGAAAAGGGTAAGGAAGAAAAATGGGGTTTCCGGATGCTTGTGAGCCGTCGAATGAGATCAGCCTGGGTGATCAACGGTTGAGATTACTCATTGAAATCCTTTGGCTATGGGTGGATGGCGATATGTAATGAAGGTTTAAATCCGAACCATTGATCTGCAGAGATCAACGGTGGAGGGCGTGCGTGACAATGCACAAGGGAAAAGAGGGAAAGTGGTTTCGGGGAACGAAACAGCTGTTTTTGGGCGGAGAAAAGGCGGGTAGGCAGTTTTGCCTTTTGGAACACAATACGCATCCCCGCATGACACGTGGATTTCAAATACCATCCGCGTCGTGTAATTTTTGAAAATTATCCACGGTGCTTGAAGTTGCACGACTTGGAGTATGGATCGTCATATATGGGGCCTTAGATCTAACGGCGGAGAGCGAGTGCGATTTGAAAAAGATGCGCAGGCGGAAGCGGGAGGGGCAGTTTTGTTCTGGGCCATCGGATCAGGATATGTGGACGATGGAGATTTAATCTGATGGGGGCAGGACCCACAGGAGGCAGGCCCTGTCGAGTTAATATGGGTCGTTGGATTGAACAGATCGATGGCCAGGATTAAATCTGGGGGTTAAATAGAAATAACACAAAGCGAAGAATTGGGTTAATGTGGGTCGTCGATCTGCTAATCAGATTGATGGCAGAGAGTTGATCAGGGAATTGCCAATCGGGGGGTATAAAATGTTAATGCACTAATGGAAATTCCTAATGCGATTTTGCGCAGGCCCTTAGATTGGCCAGAGATCAACGACGGAGATGGATCCGACCAATGATCAGGCGGGACCCCTTTTAACACATGAAAACCAAAAATTAAACATAATACAAAGGTTTTTGGCCTTCGAGCGGATTTATATATATATGGTGTGGCGCTTGACTACGGGGCCTTGGTCTACATGGAATGATAACAGGCCCGGGGCCATATATGAAAAGGGCCAATTGGAATCGGAAAGTCGGGCTTTTCAATCTACCCATTGTGAAATCCTCCGATGCGATTAAGCACCTCGGGACTTTAACCTTTGGTCTCGAGCATGAGTTATATGAATCAAGCGGAGGGTGGACGAGCTTATGAAAAGGGGTTTAATCGCATCGAAGAATTGATGTGGGTCTTTCAATCTAACGATTTTTTCATTTGAAAATCATTACTCCAGCGCATTTCGACCAAACTTTGGATAAGAGGTTTTTTTGGATTTACAAAGGAACAAATGAATCGGGAATGAATTTTCACAATGATTTAGCGCCTGATTGCGGGCCCACAGGTTACATGGAATGATAATATGATCGGAGGACATAATGTACAAGGTTAATCACATTGGAACTTTTTGGCATGGCGCCAAGACTTGCATACTTTGAACTTTTCCGATGCGATAAGCACCACAAGGGCTTAGCGCCTGGTTCCAGCACCTGGGCACACGATGGGGAAGTGGTTTAGGACTTAGCCCAAGGGGGCTTAAGTCTGTGACAAAAATGTGCATTTTTACGATTTTTTCAGAGTTTTTCAATGGATTTTGGGAGTTTCGGCAGAGTTTAAAAAAGGAGTTTAGAACTCTGTAAAGGGGTTATATGAAGGAGGAAAATGGAAAAAGGGAAAACATGAAAAATAGAGGAATTTGATGGGGGAAAATGAAGGTGAATTGGAAGTGAAGGAAGGGGGGAAAATGGTGATATTGCAGCAGGCTTTTCTCATGAAATTAGCAGAATTTCAGAGTATAAAAATGGGAACAGCAGTGAAGATTTAGACAAGGGCATGATGCCTTCAAAAGTCTTCAAGAGATAACATCTTTTTAACAATAAAAACTTGTTTCTTGAAGACTCCAAAAATGTTTTAGCTAGAATTTGATATAACAAATTTTATAGCTAGCTAACACAGTGCTCCTGAGCTCTCAATTGCCGGTGCGTGCTCTACCATAGAACGCACTGGTGCGCACAAAACATTGGCACATCAGACAACGTGCACAACGTACACACCCACCCAAGGCATCCTATTATGGTCACACATCAGTGCTTCAGTACTTTTCCGTGCCGGTGCATCATAAAACACCGTGCCAAAACAGAAACGTGTCGGTGCATTCTTATCCAAAAGCACTAGTGTGTTACGAATATTCTGCCCCGGTGCATCATCAAAACATCATGCCAAAACTGAAACATCCCAGTGCGGTGTTAGGGAACTGCCCCGGTGCATTATTAATAACGCGCCAAATTTGACACAGCCCAATGTGGTTTTAAGCAAGCGTACTGGTGCACCTATAAAACCCCGCGCACCAGAACAGGGTTAAATAAAAAAAAAATATGGCCAAAAAACCACATTTTTCACTTTCCTCAGTGCTCCAGAGCTCTCAAGCACCGGTGCCATTTCCCCTTATCTAAGCCGCCTTGACATCGGTGCTCTCATGGCACCCATTGCATGCACTACTGCTCTGCATTGGCCACCAATCTCTAGCTTTCATTTTGAAAAACGGTGGTCAAATTTTATTTTGCAAATTTTACAGCCAATATGCCTCCTCAACGACGAAATGTATAAGTATTTTTCTACTTTTTCCATAATTAATCCTTTTAGTGGATTAAAATTTTAAATAACCTTAAGAATAACCATTAAAAAAGAAAAAGAAAAAAAATTTCTCGCGGTGTGCCTGACCTGTTTGGCTCGCACCGGATAGCGATGCTACCTATAAAATTTACAGATTGCACCACCACCGGTGCTAACGGTATCCACACCATTTCCGGGGCAGTTTTGAAAGGCACCTCGCATAATTTTAAATTAAAATAAAATAAAATTCGGTGCGCTCATTTAGCCAGGTGCACTGTTGACCATGGGAATCCTAATGTGGTGCGTTGATGGAATTATCCACCCCAGTATATGTCAGCGCATCGCATTCTGCATTCTGAGAGGGTCAATGGTGCGGCTGGGTAAAAGATCGCACCATCGACTATGTAATTGTCATGAAGTCAGTGCGCTGACACGACTATACACTCTAAGGCATATATTTCATTCAGCGCACCGCTATTTTGAACTTAGATATAGTCAACGGTGCTTGCAAAATAGACAGCTGCACCGAGGTCGATGCATTGTATTTCATTAGGGGCACTGGCACCAGTGCGCTACAAACTTAAGCCGCATCGCCACCGGTGCGTGACTGTTTTTTTGGCGCACCGACTAATTTGTTTGTTTTTTTTTCAAATATATATATATATATATATATATATATATATATATATATATATATATATATATATATATATATATATATGTATATTACTAAGTACATGTTTTTTCTAATTAAAAAAATTATCTAATATGTCAATGATTCAGAGAGAAGAGGAGGAATAGCAATAACAACAGGCTAAACAGTATGACATGATTCGCCAATGGGAGGCCCGAGAGAGAGGAGAAAGATGCATACCCTCACCCTATTATAGCAGATACCCAGGGGATCCTTAGGCAGGTAGGCCTCATCAAGTTCTATGGGGAGGCTACTTCCCTAAAGGCGCATAGTGTGTTTTTAAAATATCTTATCTGCGGGTTGAATGCCCACCGACAGGCTTTCCAAGTTGGTCTTCACTAGTGGTACACACCCACTGAGGAGGATATTTATTTTATTGCAGGACTATCGAGGAGAGGGGTGGATTTTCCCTCATTCCCAGATGTGCCAGCTAGCTGTGTAGCAGGGAGTCAGTTAGTTTACTCCCAGAGATACATTGGAGCACATTTATTTTCTCCTTTAGAGTTCCAGGTACCTAGAGGTCAGTTACGTATATGTGAATTTGGTAGACAGGACGTGCAGTGCCTCTCACTTATCATTTCGACCATTTCGCACAACACCAGTGATGGGCAACACATTAGTTTCTCGCTTTTATATTACGTTGATTCTTTAGTACAACATCCATGATTTTTCAGGTGGTCTGCTATTTTTTTGCGGCAGTTTTGTACGGCCTTATATAGATGTCGTGCTCATGCACAAGGGAGGGTCAACTTCCCTTTTGCTTCAAAGCTGTTTTGTTTACTTTTTGAGAGGTTTCTAGAGATGAGACCTAGTTTTGTTCGACAGCCTCATAGGCCGATGTTTGAGGCCCAGATGCACATGTGGGGGTAGATGATGCCTAAGAGGGGAGACACTATGTTTCTAGACAGGATATCGCATGATGCACTAGACTTACTAGCCGGTGTTGACGGGCTTCATCCATTCATTATGGTATGATTTCCTTATGCTGGATTAGATTGGCGAGGGTGTCCCAAAATCCTCTTCACAGATGATGATCTTTCAGATGATAGAGGTAATATTACTGTTTTATTTATATTTATATTTAAATTGTGTAATGAAATTTTCTAATTATTGTTGTGTACTTGTATATATTTTGCAGACATTGGCTCTTTTGATGGCGAGGAGATGTCAGATCCACCACATGATCCAGGTGTGGATCCTGATGATGATCAGGACATGGCCAATGCCGAGGATGATCATGATTAGGATGAGGCCGGTGCAGCAGAGAGACATGCTCCTGCTCATGGTGCACCGGTACCACTTTTTGCTAGCTGCAGTCGACCTAAGACTAGATATAGGATGGAGTTGGGCAACCAACTTTTTGCATTGATTGTTGATGCAGGCATTAGGCCCGCTCATTATAGAGACATACAGGCTGATGATAGGCTGTTACAGATGTGGAGAGGCATGCCGCATGACATGTACGGCCTGATGTGGCATGCTGTAGGAGCTACGGAAGTTGTTATGCGACTGAGGAGGATTGTCCGTAGCTATAGGAATAGTCGAGCCGCGGCACGTGATGGACAGTCCGCAAGCAGTGACTCACATGCATATCATGATCGTTCACCTTGTGTCGCACCTGATTAGCATGAGGCTCCACTAGCAGCATCTAGCAGCAGTCATCATGGAGATGAGGCTGGACCATCGACCACGTCTAGTCAACAACTTGCTGCAGCATCCATCAATACTAGTCATGATCATGAGCAGGCGCCTGGACCATCGACTGTCAAGGCTACACTATTGACTGAGCAGGCCTCCACTACTACTAATTATATTGATGTTGTACTACCACTAGCTGTCGATGCATCCATCAGTACTAGTGATCATGATCATGATCAAGCTCAACCATCGACCGTCGAGGTTGCACCCTTTACTGATCAGGCCTCCACTTGTACTACTATTGATGTTATTATACTACCACCAACTAATCCATGACATTTATATTACAGTTGTATATTTTTAACATTATTTAGTTATATATATGGTCCATGTTTTTTACGTTCATGTTGCAGTTGTACTTAATTTACATGTTGGTGATCATCATGATGTGGCACATATTATTAGGTCATGTTAGATATGTTCATTTAATATTTAGCTTGCAGATAGATGTGTATATGTGATAGCATGAGTTATTTGACATGAGAAGTATATTTGATGTTTGTGTTGTGATGATGTTAATATATAATGTTTGAATGTATTTTTTAGTCAAATATGATGTTTGTACGATGGTTATTATTATCGTGATGATGTTTATTAATTAATTTAATATTAAATGACCATGATATTTATTAAATATTATGTCGTGATTATAATTTAAATTTAAATTTTAATTGTATGTAAAATTGTAAAATTGTATTTGTATTTGTACTAATTGTAATTTTAACTCTAATTGTATGTAAAATATTTATTAATGTAAAATTTTAATTGTAATTGTAATATTTAATTTATTGTGAAATGATTGTAATTGTATATATGAAAATTTGTAAAATTCTAATTCTAATTCTAATTGTATGTAAAATTCTAAAATTTTAATTGTATTTGTAATTGTTATTTCAAGTGAATTGTATGTAAAATATTTGTAAAATTGTAATTGTAAATGTAAATGTAATTCTATGTAAAATTGTAAATGTAATTGTATGTAAAACTCTAAAATTGTAATTGTATTTGTAATTGTAATTTTAATTGAATTGTATGTAAAATATTTGTAAAATTGTAATTGTAATTTTAAATGTAACTCTATGTAAAATTAAAATTCTAATTCTAATTCTAATCGTAATTCATGTATGTGAAATTAATGTAAAATTGTAATTGTAATTGTATGTAAAATTTTAGTAAAATTTTAATTCTATTAATGTGAAAATTTTAATTGTATTAATGTGAAATGATTTTATTAAAATATTTAAATTTGTAAATTTACAAATAATTTTAAAATAACAAATCTAGAATAATATGAGTTTTTGTAACATAATAAAGTCTAGAAAATAATGAAAATAAATTCATGTACTTTAGAATTATCATTATTTTATTATGATATTACATACAAAAAAAGAACTTTATCCAGTCTGGTGCACTTATCATCATAACACGCACCACACTGGCGCTTCACAACTCTTCCGCACTGGTAACGAATAAACACAAATAAAAAAAAACGCAACTTTATTTTCTTTAAGTGAAAAAAAAACTGGCAATTTGAAAAATGGGCGAAAAAATATTTTCGAAAATTTAATTTCATAAAATAATTCTTTAAATACTAAACACTTTTCATTATTTCACTATTTTTGTTAAAATTTTCAGCCAGATATTTGCAGGAGACAGACCTGGAGCAAGAGAGCACGAGGGCACCGTGGAGCAGCGAAATACGTTCGAACAGAAGTATTCAGACAATCAGAAACCAAACCTCTAGTGATTCAAACCCTATATCATAGAATTTCAAACCATCTTGTGATTAAATTTGATTATTTTTTTACTTTTTTCTGTAGTTTTTTTTACTTTTTCTGTAGTTTTATCCATTTTTACCCTAAACCCTTCAATTTTTTGTTTTTTCCCTTTCTTCTCCCTATTTCTGTGATTTCAGAATTACGGTTTTTCATTTTAGATTAATGTCCAACCCATAGGACAACTTGCATAGTCGGATCCCAATCCATTCGGCCATTGCGTGAATTTTTCGAAAAAATGGATTTTTCTTTATCGGTGTGCCCTGCATACGCTACCGCACTGGTGCACTATATTATATAGCACACCACACAAGTACTATGTAGTAGAAAAATTGAAAACATTTTTTCTAAATCCATGTGCCGTATCTGAAATAGAGCATCGGTGCTCCATTTAACGTGGATAGCATCGTATGGTGTATTACACCGTTTTTGCAGTGCGTTTATAATACCCCATGCACCATATGGTCTATTACACTGTTTTTGCAGTGAGTTTATAATACCCAACGCACCATACCGTCTATTATATTGTTTTGCGGTACGTTTTTAATATCCCCACACACCAGTTGCAGTGTGTACCTCATGAAAGGTGCATCGATGACTTGAGATTTATTTTCTACCTGAAAAGTTGAGAATTTATTTATAAATATATTAATGAATGATATGGTACAAGTTTCAGATTGATAAAGAAATCACTGACAAGAGATCAAGTAACAAAAATAATGTTAACACATCAAGAAAAGAAAAAAAGGCAAGTTCTTTGTAAATTCTTTATAAAAAATATTATTTTGAACTATATGTAAGTTTAACTAATATGTATTATTTACTATGTATCATGCAAAGCTATAAAATGATGAAGCTCGATATGATTATTTCTGATCTAGGACCAAAAGAGCGTAAAAGTTTAATGGAAAAATTGCAAAAGGATGAATCAGGTGAATGAAAAAATACTATCGATCCAATATGAGTTTATTTTTTAATTATCATTAATAATATACTTAAAATTATTAGATAACATGTGTCAAACAGTCTACTAATTCACATCTGTTTAATGTTCTATAGGGACCAACAACTCAGAAAAGGAATGTTGTTCTAAGAAAAGAAAAAATTTGAACATGCAAATGAAAATGAATTTCTCCTTAGCTTATCTGGAGTGGTGTTGGAAGCTAATGAAAGGGGGAAAAACTTCTACAAAAGTTTGAGGGATCTAGTGGAACGAATGTATTGACGTTCTTTCCACTTACAATACAAAAATCAATTCAATGATTTCAAAAACCAAATTTTATCTAAACTACAGGAAGAGTTTCCAAAGAATTGGTCAATGAGACATGTCAGACTTTTAATAGAAAAAATGAACAACAACAAAAAAGAAGGAATGAAAAAGTAATATTCCTTTAAATGTTTGTCTAGAATTATTTATAAATATCACTTTTGTTATGTTTACTTTTCATATATCAATATAAAAATTAAATATTTTATTGTCATGTTACATTTTTAGGAAGATTATGAAAATCTCAAAAGATGAACGAGCTGATATAAAAAATATGCCAGTAGGAATGTCCAAAAAGGTGTAAAAAGAGATGGTCAAAGAAATGGACAAAATTGCATCGCAGGAGGAGCCATCTAAAAAAAACGTGCTTCAAATGTAATACGTAATTATTGAATTTTTCGATCATTAGGTACAATAAATAAACAATTTAGCATTCAATATTAATTTTCAAGAATTTTCTTGCAGAAAAGAAAAGAAAATGGAACCCATTCAGCACATAAAATAGGACGACAAGGTAGAAAAGGGCTGATCTTTAAGTTTGTGAGTAATTGTTACTTCCTTATAACAACTTAACTAGATTTAATTTTTGTATTTTTTAAGTTGTTTTACAAAAATCATCATTGAATGTCTTCAAACAGGTGCTAACATACAAAGAAGAACCATCAGACAAATTGATTGAAATTGAGTTAAATATGGGTTGTGATTATATGTTGGCATATCAGAATTTAATTGTGGAATTTGTAAGCATCTATCAATCTTGTTTTACTTAGCTCCATCTACAATTAATAGAACAAAAACATCTTTTATATTAAATATATGATTTGTTATGGGGTATAAAACTTGCAGGAAACAAAGTATGGAACTGCGCCAACATATGAAATTTTGAAAGATGGCATCGTACATGGTTTTGAAAGAATGTGTATAGTTTATGAGTCAATTGGTGCTATGGTATGTCATTTTTCTTTTCGATTTACATTGATGTATATTATTTAATATTGCAATTTTCATTATTCTCACCAATGTATATACATTCATTTCAATTTATTTTTATGTTTGTAGATGGAAGGTGAAGAAGAAGAAAACAATCAACGTCATGAACAAAACATTCCTGAAAATAACCCAAGTCATGGAAGTAGCTCTAGCAGTGACAACAGTTCAAGCGAAGAATGATGATAACTATGTTTGCATATCAAAGCAAGGTGTTTTATTTTTTGAAATATGTCTGTGAAATCATACATTTTTTTTAATGTAATGGACATAGTGTCCCAATTGAAAGACAAAGGGATACGAATAATTGTCCCATTTTGTATGATAAAGATTGTCTTATATATGTGTGTGTGTGTGTGTGTGTGTGTGTGTGTGTTAATTATTCTATTGTGTTTTCCATTGTCGCTATTGCGTTCTCAAATGCACTAATAAAAATTTAATTCATATGAATATTGTTATAAGATATATATGTCTCACCTTTTAATGAATAATGAATTTTAAAAAACCACAATAATTCTGATATGATATAACAAATTAATCCAAACAACACATTCAAATGAATTAATAAAAATGTAATTAATATGAATATTGTTATAAGATGTGTTGAATTTTGATGAATAATGAATTTAAAACAATCACAATAATTGGACTGTCACAGGTTGATGTTTCTAAAAAAAACAAAATGAAAACTGGTGCATGTCAGTAACTGTTGACCAGTACGTTTATGTGTCTATATGCAACGGTGTAGTTGTACGATCCATGGGCACTGCACAAATACCGATACCAGTTATAAATATCAGTGCGTTTGTGTGATACTGTGTACCGGGGCGTTTATGTATCTATAAGCACCGGTGCATTTTTACGATCAATGGGCACCGCACGAATACTGATACCAATTATAAATCTTGGTGCATTTCTATGATATGATGCACCGATGCATCATAAAGGTATACGCACCAGTGCGTTGATACAACCTATGGGAACCACACAAATCCCAAGACCAATTAGAATGGCCCCATGCATTGTATGACCAGCACTACACTTGGTGCAGTTTTACACCTAAACATCTCGGTGCATTCGTTCGACTGAGACAACCCCGGGGCGTCGTCTTCATGTATGCACCAGTGCGTTAAATCCAGAGTAGTGCACCGATGAAAAAGAATCTATAATAACCTCTGACCACCCATTTTTTTTAGTTTTGTTGAATTTCAGTTAAAAGCTCTGCCAAAACCTCCATAATCATCAACGGACATTGTAGCAAATTTTTTTTTGACAATTTTGACCAATTTTATAACATTGAAAACCTCCTTTATAACCTCTGCTAGAGGGTCTTTTCCTTGTAGTGAATGCACCGACAAATTTCATGTGAGTTATGGATAATTTTTTGAGACCATTTCCTTATAAATTTGTTATTTTATACTTAGATGACATTTTGATTTTCAACAAAACAAGAGAAGATCATGTCTTGCGTGTGAATAGAGTGCTTGATATTTTGAAGAAAGAGAAATTGCTTCTTAATATGTCAAAGTGTGAGTTTGGAAAGACTTCTTTGGTCTATTTGGGACATATTTTAGGAGGAGGAGAATTGAGAATTGATCCTTCTAAAGTGGAGGCCATTGTGAATTGGCCCATACCCAAAATAGTTACCGAGGTAAGAAGTTTCTTATGTGCAGCTCAATATTGGAGAAATTTTATTGCTAACTTTTCTTCCATCGCAGCTCCTATGCATGCAGTGAAAAGTGTGAAGAAAGGCCTCCAATGGGGAGGCAAACAGCAGCAAGATTTCTAAGCTTTAAAAGACAATATCATTTCAGCTCCAGTCCTTGCATTACTAGATTTGAGACATCCATTCGAGATTCAAACTGATGCTAGCGATTATGACATGGGCACAGTACTTTTGCGGCATGGTAAGCCTATCGCTTTTCATTCTAAAAATTTTAATGGTGTTGTGACTAATTATCCTACATATGAAAAAGAACTATATGCGTTGGTACAAAGTGTCAAGAATTGGAAACACTACTTGATGGGTAAAGAGACTATTTTACATACCGATCACCAACCATTACAATACTTGTAGTCACAAACAAAATTGCAAAAATCAAGAAATTTAAGGTCGATGGGATTTCTTCAAAAATTTCACTTGGTTATAAGGTACAAGAAAGGTATTTTGAATAAAGTTGCAGATATACTTTCAAGCCCAATCATTAGTTCATCTACTTTACTCAAAAATGAATCTGTTGTACATGAGAGTTACATAGAACAATATGCACATGACATTGATTTTCAAGATGTGTATGCTAGTTTGAGTGAAGAGAATCAAGTTGAAGAAAAATATTATCACATCCATAACAATTTGTTGTTTCATTTGGGCAAACTATGTATTCCACAAGGAGAGAGGCTAAGTGTCATGAGAGAAGCTCATTCATCTCTTATTGTTGGACACTTTGGGGTAAGAAAAATATTGGCGCATCTACAAAGGTATTGTTATTGGTCTCGCATGATAGATAGTGTGTCGCATTTTATAAGAGGTTTTTCTATGTGTGCAACAAGTAAGCCTAGTAACAGGAAGCTTGGATTTTAAATGCCAGTACTAATACCATCAAGGCCATGAAAGAGTGTCTCCATGGACTTTGTTGGAGGTCTACCTATGTCAAGAAAGCAACATGATTATCTTTATGTAGTTGTGGATAGATTCAGTAAAATGTGTATAGTTATGCCATGTAAGAAAACCATTATTGCTGAACAAAATACTGAAATTTATTTTCAAAATGTTTGGGTTCATTTTAGATTTCCAACTTCTATTTTTAGTGATAGGGATTCCCGGTTCATTGGGAATTTTTGGTCAAATCTATGGAGAATTATGAACACAAAGTTGAAAAAGAGTACCAATTTTCATTCAAAAATAGATGGACAAACTGAGGTGGTGAACAGAACAATTGTGCATCTATTGACATGATATTGCAACAAACATCCTAAGTTATGGGATGAAAAACTGCATTACATTCAACACACTTACAACTGGGCAAAGCACTCTTCAACACAAACCTCACCTTTTGAAGTATGCTTTGGGTATTTTCCAAAAACGCCATTAGACTTCATATTTGGGATGTTACAATTGATGGCCATAGTGACATTGATAAGGCTCGAAATTTCATTGAGAAAATTCAGATTATACATCAACAAGTTCAAGAACAACTTGAGAAAAGTCAAAGAAAATAAAAATAGAGGCATGACAAACACTGGGTTGATCACAATTTTCAAGAGGGAGATGAGGTATGGTTTTACATTAACAAAGAAAATATGCAAGGGGAAGGTAAAAATCTCAAACCCATTTGCTATGGTCCTTTTAAGATCATAAAGAAAGTTGGTAATAATGCATTCCAACTTGACTTGCCTTCTTACATGCAAATGTATTCAGTCGTTAATGTTGAAAACTTACACTTGTATGACCCACCTTTTATCGATGATCAAGGAAGTGATGTTCAACTACCTTCTATTGAATATTTCTCGCCAGAATTTCTGGATGATCTCAAAGAAGATACAATTCTTGACAGGAGGAAAAGAGTATCAAAGAGGGGAAGTGTTGACTACCTTCGAGTTGGGATCAAAGGCACTAAACCAAGAAAGGAAAAATGGATGGAGGTTAGAAAGGTGAGGGAGTTTTAACCTCATCTATTGAACAAGTAATCAAGTCTTTTGGGGTCCAAAAGCTTTCCAATGGGGAGGAATGATAAGGAGTTCATAAATTTTTCTCAAAATTCATAGTTACAAGATTGGGTTGAAACAATAATGGTTGCGTAGATATCTTCTTCCTGATTCCAGTGCCATGAATGGTTCAAAAAACCAATTTCGTATGAGGAAGATATGACGTTTTGATCGAAATGCCAAACATGTAAATTTTCGATAGTTTAACCAGGTTTGACTGGGATGCACAATCAACAAGGTGGAGGTACAGTCAACAAAAATAAATATTTTGAAGAATATTTCTTTCCACTGGGCCAATCAATGGATGAAAAGTGTCATTATTTTATTCATTGTATATGTTTGGGAGAGCCAATTAGAGGGTGCCACGTGGCTAGCCCTGAGGCTGGCACGTGTCCCTAGAATGGCGTTGCAAAATTTTGTGAGGGTCTGCAGGGCTCGATCCCCAGACCTCTTGTCGGGCACACATACTCTCTACCATCCTCACTACACATTGTTTCTTAACCCCTAAGGGCACGGCTTATACTTAATGTTTATTGAAAATCACATTAGGGGTTGGGAACCGTCAGCGGTCCCAACCCGCCAGTAATTCCCGGGAGTGTTCACATGGAAAACAACATATGTAACCACCTCCGCGCATATAAGTGTAACTTCCATTTAACTGTTCCAGATTAAAAATGTCACATGGAAACGTTATTGTAATGGTTGTCTCCGCGGTCTATTCAAACCCGACGATAGCCCAACTGGTATTCAATGTTAACTAAAGTTATAACATGAGTTCCGCCAAAAGTTACAGTTATCGACGAGTTTACGGGTGCATTTTCCAACCGAAACATTTATCGCAATGGTTTAGTCGGTGGTCAGTATAGCAGGTGTGCCATTTTTGGCAGATAAGCCTATTTTAACTCCAATTAAGTGGAGTTCTCCACTTTTAGTGGAGTTTTCCTAGGTGAAACTGGGAAAAAGTGTAGGAGGCCCAATTTTCAACCATTCTGAGTGAATGAAGAGTCATTTTTGACTAATTGGAGAATTCTGGAGACATTGGTGCAGAAAAAACAACCATTAGAGCATTGTAACTACATGTAATAGCAAAATTTTAAGCATAATGAAAGATGGAAATGCAATTGGGAGCTGGACCAGCAGATGTAGCCTAGGAGGGGGAACTGCTTCATCATGTCTGCTTTGTAAATTTCATGTGGTGACTTATTTCACTATTTCACACTATTGTTCAATATTATTTAAGCTTTTTTTATGCTTCTAATTCACTAAGAATAATCTACAATTCATGGTCAAAACACCTTAAACATCATGCAAACTAATGAACTGTTTATACACATGTTTTTAAACTGAAAAGACACTTAGCACAACAAAAATAATACAGTCATTTCAGATCATTACCATTCTTGGAATCGGATTTTGAATGGAATTTCTTCCCCTTTCATTTCCTCACCTTGGCAGCCAAAGCACAATCCTCTTTATCATCATTCTTAGATGAGGATCCATCTCTGGTGTTCCATCTGAACTCCTCTTGCACCAAATCTGACCACAGTCGTTCCCAATATGGAAAATTTTCCCTTCCATTGACAGAGTCTTGATAAATGTGCTAACTCTTGGGAAATCCTAGGAGAGAAAAGCTCACCAAATCATTATCAGCCATTGTTATTCCAATGCCCCCCAGTTCATCCCGACATCGGACAAAATTTGTTAGATATTTCGGAATGGTGTCGTTCTTTTCCATGCTGATATTCCTGAGTTTATCTTTGACCACCAATTTCCTATGGTCGTTGCTACTTTGGAATAGATCCGTCAAAGCCTTCCACATTTCAAATGGTGTGGCTTTCCCATGGAGGCTTCAGACAATGTGGTCTCATACTCCCTCCAACAGGATCGTCCTCGCCTTTGCCACTTTATTTTGCCATGCATCAAGATTTGCAACATCTGCCACAGTGGGTTTAGGAACATCATTGTTAATGAATTCCTTCAAGCCATTTCCTTCGAGTACTGCCTCCATCCTGTCCTTCCAAGAAATATATTTCGAGCTACCCTCAAGTGCATAATCTAATATCAAGCCATTGAAATTCATTTCGATCTTGAATCAGTTGTATCACCACGAAAGTCTTCAAATTTGAATTTTATCCAGTCAAAAACTCAGCTCGTGCTTCACTTCTGCAATTTCCCGTGCTCTGATATCATGTAGAAATTATACAACATGCACGTATATCTTGGATTCACCCGATCTAACAATTTACTAAAGTTAAATACTGAATCACTTCTACAAATCTTTTGCGGAATTAAAAACACAATCACTAATCACATGAACATCAAGAGAGATCTATCAAACACAACATAGATAATTTCCTTGGGAAATATTGTTGCTCAAAAACGCACTATCTTCTATTATATATTTAGCATGGATCATGAAACAATTACATACAAAACTCTTCTCACAAGAGCCCTTCAGTACTCAGCTAATTGTCTCACACTGTCATATGCAAATATGACCAACACATAGCCAATTCTCAGCCTCCAGAAAGCCTACCTTTCTTGTGCAATCCCTGGTGGAATAGATCCTTAAAAGATAGGAATTATTTCCTTCCTTGGCTACGCAAGTATCATGGACACTCTAATGGGTGTTTGATTGCATGTGTGCAACCCAATAATCCTACAACTGATAGTCAGCTTCCCTTTCACCTAGAACTTAACTGGGTCTCCACTGGATCTAACATGCATGCAACTAATAATAGTAAATCCTCAATTGCATGTGAGATCACTGATTGTGAATTCATTAATATTTAATTCACTTGACCTCTCACTAGTGTATCTTCAGTTACAAATAGCACAACTAAGTTTAACTCACTTAACTGAGTTAAACTATTTCCAACTTGCATTAACAAATGCACCATTGCACTTCGAACTCTGTTACAACTAGAATTACTATGCATGCCTCACCAACTACCTCTAACTCAAAATCAACTAGCTAACTGAATTTATCGCTTTCAATTAACTGGTTCAAGTCAACATTGAGAATATATTACAGTTTAATTTCCATCTTAATTAAGGGATAACCAAAATAGGCATACACCCAAAAATAGCCTTGTGGGCCCCACCCTAGTCTGGGTGCTTAATGCAGCTAGGCGTGGGTGCTAAAATTTTCTTGTTGAATCTCAACACTAACTTGATTCTCAAAAACAAATTTATAACGGATCATCCAATGATAAATAATAAGTCCTCAGGAAATTATAGATCCTTGAAAAGGAATAATGGACAAGACATAAAGAGTCTTCAAATAAGGTGGCCCTCCATTGAATGTGTCCCCGAAGAAGCTCTCAATATAGATTCTGCCAAAATTTCCAGTGATTCGGAAAACCAAGAGCCCTAGAAGATATGTTTCACAGTCTCCAACCAACCACATACAAGGAAAAGGCCATCCGAAAACACACTATTGATCAAACATGCCTTGAATGGAATCCTTGGGTACATGATAAGCTAAGTTCCATGTTGCTTTGCTGCCCTACCAAGACCAACGAACCAACCCATCAATGGCTTTCCAAGTTTCTAATATACTTTGGAAGGTGAATAAGATTGAAACTTGAAATAAGTGAGGCAAATAAATAATATCACACAAGCCAAATGTGGTAGAAAAAGTATGTAGAAACATCAACCAAGCTAAGTCCACTGTCATCTTTAAGCTTGGTGCACACATCCCAGGGAGCCATCAAGATGATCCTCTCCCCACTATACTTAGATCATAGCCATAAGTATGATTGAAGAATCTGCTCCAAGTGTTGAAATTGAATTTTTCTACAAGACCAACAAGAGACATAATAGACATGTAAAACTATTACACATAGGTTATTTCTCCATGTGGTATGCGTTCATCTTGATTGAAGCCTATTACACTTCAAATTGTATTGGATGTTAAAATCTCTAATCCACAAGGCACAACCCCATAAGGAGCTACTATGGAAATCACCATTGTCACTTAAGAAACATTTCTTCACTAACCAACTTCCCTATATCTCAATTACCTAATTTATGCTTATGATTTTGATTTTAAAGTGAATTTTTTTTTTTTCAAAAATATATAATATTGTAATAATAAGTGTTATCATACCTATATAAATAATCTAAGTAGGTTATAAAAATGATTCATCATTTAAGGACATCATAGGGAGAATTATTACATCATAATGGGTCATAATTGTATTGATTTTTAATGTTCCAATGTCTCAATTACCTAATTTATGCTTATAATTTTCATTTTAAAGTGAAAAACTTTCTTTTCAAAAATATATGATATTGTAATAATAAGTGTTATAATCATAATTATATAAATAATCTAAGTATGTTATAAAAGTGATTCATAATTTAAGGACATCATAGGGAGAATCATTACATCATAATGGGTCATAATTGTATTGATTTTTAATGTAGCTCTGACTTGAGGAGATGAGTAGCTCAATTTTTTGGGGGTAAATTTAATGAATTTTATTATATTAAGATTCTTGAATTTTATTATGAATATTTTAAATGTGGGCAAGGATATTTATTACATTTGAATGTTTATAATTGAATATACATAATGATTGAATCATATTTCAATTTTCTACCTCAATTGATCCATCAACATGTGAATAGAAGGAAATAATTTCCTTTGTTTGGTTTAAACCAATTCCATAACAACTGCCAAATGTAGTTGAAAAATTCATTGTTTTGGTTATAGATTATTTTTGGAAGATCAAATCCTAATAATTATTTTTGGTTAATAATTATTTTTGGGTTGTTGATATCATCAATTGAAAGGAATTTTGTATCCTACTCTAGGCACATAGTCCTTTCTAAAATTCAAAGACCAAATGTGTTGATTTTCATTATTCAAATTTACCATACTTGTGATAGAGTATGGTAATTTGAGATTTTCAACATCTTTGAGTTCAAAATATTCATATTTTGGCTTCAACTTGATATTCTTATAATTTATCCAAAATAATTTGATGTAGGTCATTATGATCTGATCCACATATTGATAAAAAACAAAATGATACAAATGTTTGGTAGAGTTTGAATTGAGGGGGAAATGTAAATGGATTTAAATGAAACCCAAGAGAGTTATATCAATTTCTAGAAATGTTGAATCCCAAATAAAGTTGGCATATACAAATAGGGCGTAGATAAATTCCAACCATTCAAGTAGGTTAATACTTCAAACATAAGTGTTTCTAGTGAAAATACATATGTATGTATAACCAAAATACCAAATCAAAGTCTTCTGGTCAATAATTAAGGATCAAGATATTTTTTATCTCTACATTGCATTCTTTGGAAACTACATTAAATAACCAAAAGGAGAGAACTTGATACTGAGGATACTCTGGTCATGTCAATGATGAAATTCGAGAGACCCTCCTCTTTAACTAAGATCCAAAATTCCACTTAGACCCTTTGGCAACATCTGGTGACAATTTCACTGTCATCATGGAAGAGTGACAATTCAATGATACTCTTTCCTACACTATTGCCTTACGGTGTTTCCTTTGCAACATCTGGTGCAATTGCTAGTATACAGAATTCCAAGGGATCAATCCATTTGGTAGGTGGAAGTTCAATATTCATACAACTTTAAAAGAAAAGGTATTATTGTTTTAAGACTTAACCCATGTAAGAGAGAGGTGGAAGTGATTATACTCTTTTAATTCCCATTCAGTTTTTAAAAGAAGAAATAATACAATTCAATTTCATGTGGATATTCAACTTTTAAAGTGTAAAAGTCCGGGGTAAAGTGGAAATACTAATGTATTACTCTAAAGGAAACTGAGTAAGAGTACTTTGTATTAATAAAAGTTGGAGATGGTTCCAAAAATTTTACATATTTTTTTTGATATAAAATTATGATCTTCAACAAACCACACAAAATGTTTACTATCACTTCCGCTGAAAAGCCATTTTAGCTAGAAGAGAAGACCACTATAAACTCTACAGAAAGATCCAGGATTATAACAAAATTTGCAGGCTATCATAGTAACTTTAACATTGACAGAGATCGGTTGGCCAAAATTCAACCTTCATAACAAGGCATAGACCTCAACAAAGACCATGACTAGCAGCTTCGGACCCCTAGAATGACGGGTTCTCTTTCTTTCCTAGAGAGCACTTGAATCATTTCCTCCGGTCACAACATCTTGGTTGATTTGTTGGAGGTTTCCAACACAACCGAGCACTAAGTGAATAAACCTCCTCCCGATATCCTTACAAAGAATTCTACATTTATGCATGGTGGTTTAACAACTTGGCCTCCATCAATAACTGGAGGGAGCACCTTTGTCTCTCAACCATATATTCTAATTTCTAGATGGAAACTAGCATTTCCTGAGCTACTCTCAAAAGTCTATCAAGCACTATGCTTGCATTGAGGTGCTCCTGAGATCCAGAATTACTTGCCATCTTGGGACCCGAGCCCAAATATCGACTATCAAGCACAATAGAATCTGCCCCTCCAACTTATAAATCCAGGTGAGGCAATTGAATAAGATATGAGATAAAGACATTTGATATATAGCTGAAACCAAAATCTCCAAAAATTGTTATCTTAGAAATTTTGAGCTTGTTGGATAGTTCTAGCTTCTTCGATAGAGCTAGATATTCCACTTAATTGTTTCTTGTTGATCCAAAACCCAAACAAATTAGGAAACAATTTTTTCATCAAAACCAAAAGTAACCCCTACCTCTCCCCAAAATTAATATTATTAATTATAAAACAAAAAATTCTAAACTATTTTTAAAATATAAAAATGAATTTGTCATTTAATTTTATTTATTATTTTATAATTAAAAATAAAAATAAAAATATTAAACGTAAAAATAAAAATCTTAACTAAAACCCTTCATGCTTTTTGTTAACTTCCGCTTATGTTGCTCGTTGACAAGCATTTCATTTTAGTATTAAGAGAAAAATCATAAATAGCTTTGACCATCCATGGCCCTGGAATTTTAGAATTATAATATGTATGTAGAGGAAGAATGTTACATTATATTTATATGTGTATTTATAATCTTTCCTGTTATAAAATTTAATGTTTAACTTCTTTTTTTTAAACAAATGATAAAAATATCATATATTTTGAAAATATTAAATATATGGTTTTGATAATGGATAGAGGGTTTACTTAAAATATCGATATTGAACTATATATATATTCTTTCTTATTTTTAATTTACAGCATATTACAATATTTTATGTTAATAAACAAATTATAATTTTTATTTTTGTTTGAAAATATTTTATTTATTTATTTTAAATAAATAATATATAATTAAATATATTTTTATTATTATTATTTTTTATTGTAGAAAAAGACATGTAATTTTATTTATCTTTAAGGAAAGTGAAATTATATTTTGCATATGTTATCAAGCATTCCATATATAGTTGGCGCATTGACATAGACTATCTGAAATTGTTTCGATAGGAACCATTTCCATTACTCTTATATGCATCCACCTGTGGGGATTCTTTATCAGAGTTAGAACTTTCGAAAACATGGCCTCTTTGGTGCCCCCGAGACCATCTAAATTTTGCATGCCTACGGGAAAAGAGCCCTGCTAAATTTGAATGACCTATCATATCTGTGTCAGAGAGTCTTCTTTTGGTTGCTAACCAAACTAAGGCATATTCTCCTCTTTAAAATGGGCTTGGAAATTCTCTTTTGATTCTTCTTCTTCACCCTCTAAAAGGGGACTCTCATAAAACTTCCAACCTTTTGGGATCTTGGGTTTCTTCTTTTCCTTTTTTTGGTTTTTCTTAGCCTATGGGAAGGTATTCTGCATGTGACCTATTTGAAAATGTAACGTCCACCTCCCTTCACACCTACGCAACTAACCGTTCAACTGGGGTAAACATGAGATGAGGGGCAGTTAAGAAAAACTCAACCTTCTTGGTGACTTTAAGGAGGTGTAATCGAAGCATAAAACCATAACACAAACCTATACCACCTACTACATGACCCCTAGAGGCTATCCCAGTCAGCCACCTGACCTGTCCCTAGGTCCCACTGAGATTTCATGAATAAAACCCCCTGGATGCTACCACAAGACTGCATCCATGCATCTGGAAGGCTCTGGATGCATGCATAAGCCTGAATGTCTGTGTCGAGGGACTAAATTACCTAGAATTGTGCATGTGTCTCTGATATTTAAGGAACTTTTCAAGCCCATAATTCTAGCAATTGCCAAAAACTTGTTGTAACTTCTAGAATCCATTAAACACATAATGGGAACACTGATAAACCAAAATTGACTCTAAGACTAGGCATGTCCATCCCCAAACGAGACTGAAATTCTGTCAAACACATGGCATGAATGTAATCTACAGGTTTATGATATAATACAGAGCATAAACGACTGAAAAATATTATGAGACATTACAAGAAGGATCACAACCCTCTTCCTTAACCAGATATGACATCAACTAGGTCTTGCATCCATCATTTTAACAATTAAAAGTAAATCCATGAATTAACCATGACAAGAACTAGTCATTTAAACATGCTTATAGCCATCATAAAACCATGGAAATAATAGTGAGAATACAACCATTAAATCCACATGATAATAGGTACAAAAGAAATAGAACTTAGCTTCCATTAAACATAGTAAAATACCGACCAAGTTCGGGACGTACACATTCCACCTGACCATAGACATGGTTGAGCCAAATCTCTCTTCATTCAGTCACCCCCATGCCATATTCCAAGCATGAATGTGGGATGTCATGGATAAACCAATCCAAAAAAACCAAGGGAATCCAGAGGCTAAACCACCTCCACCCTCACCATATTGTGATTACACCAAACTGGTGCTGTAGAAATTTATTAATATTGATGTATTACCAGATTCTCCTAATCTAACAATATTTATCTTCTTGCTAAATACAAAATCATTCCACTGTTAAACTTGCGGAAATTTAAAACTCAATTGCAAACACATGTGAATAAATTCAATCGCACATAACATAGTTGTTTAACGGGAAAGCTTAAAGCTAAAAACCCCAACTATCATATATTATGTATATCAATGGAATCATGTAATAATCTCATACAAAGCTTAGTAAATCAAGCTCTCAGTACAATGTAGATTCATTACACACTGTAATGCAGAAATTTGCATCTCCATGCACCAATTTCTTGCCTCCTGATAGCCTGCCTCCACTGTGCAATCCCTGATGAAGAAGACCCCTGAATGAATTCAAATTGGCCTTGTCTTGACTGCGCAATCCTCATTGGCAACTCCAATGTATTTCAGATGCATTGAATGCATCACTATAGTCACAACGGATAGTCCATCTCACCCTTTCACCTATCTCTCCACTGGGTCTCCACTGGAACTAACATGCATTGTAGTTAACTGCTACTTCTGTTCAGTTGTTAGTGATTTAGTAGTTGTGAATTAATTAACTAATTAATTCACTAAACTCTCACTAGTGTATCTTTCAGTTAAACTAGATACAACTAGTTCAACTGAGTTTAACTCCATTAACTGAATTAAACTTAATAACAACTCCATAAACTACTCTTCCAACTCTGTCATAACTTTTCCACTTGAGTTCTAACTGATTCCTTCTTGCATGAGCCACCAAATAACCCTAAGAATTGTGTAATTCCTTCAGCCCACTGATTTGCCAAATCTGTTCACTGAAATAAAGTGCTCCAAGAGAATAAGTTGTTGTTTATTGTCAGATTATTATTAAGAGCTAATAATAATCGACATGCACCTATTTTTAGATCAACGATCTATAAATAGACTTCGCCTAATATTCTAAAAATATAATTTCATCTATTTTTCACATTTGACCAACCATCTACAAATAGCATCCTGCAACTTATAGAATATGCTCACCATGTCTAAAATAGACATACACCTAAAAATAGCCTGCGGGCCCCACTTAGTGAAGGTGCTTACTTTTCACTAAGCTCATCATCTTGTTGAATCTCAACAGGTGCTCTGATCAAAAAATAAAGAAGAACTTGGAAACGCCATCATGAATCCATCACTATCCTTGAGGAATTTTCCATCTCCATGTCTCTCAAGATTTACCGCAATCCAATCTTGGATTACTAGGCCCTAAACTGAGACATCTCGCTCAGGATTTACCATGTATCCCACCAAAACAATTCAAGGTATTCCTAGGCCTTTGGGAATGAACCTTGGGACCACCTCTGCCCCGGATTCTGAAATCCATCTGGAAAATCCAAAGCTCAAAACCGATATCAAAATCCCAACACAGCATGGTATATAGAAAAGGCAAGGCAGGGTTGAAAAACACTGTCATAACACAGAAAACCATGCCATCGACAACAAAATAACAAAATACCAACATGCATAAGCCATGCATGTGCAAACCAACTAGGAAATCACACATGCAATATGTTACTTGCAAGTATTCATGTTGAAGCTGTTAAATCCTACTTTTCCTTGCTTGATCCTTGTTTTCAATTCATTTCTTGTCCTTCTTTTGCTTGGTTCCTCCTCTTTGGCACAATGAGAAAACGCTAAGTATCCAAGAGTGCGAGAGAGAGAGAGAATAGTGAGAGAGCTCCAAAAATGAACTGACAAAAGGTACCAACTAATCCTCAGAAACCTTTTTATTAATGAGGCCTCTAATTTATTTATTTTCCATTATTTTCCTTCATTTTCATCCTCACATGCAACCTGTGACATTTTACCTTCCTTTTCTCATAATTTCCTTTATTTTCATAAATAAATGCGTCAAAAAAAAAAATTTCCTCTTTAATTCATTTTCCTTTGCCTTTACCATTTTCCTTAGCCATAAACACATATCTAGTGATGCCAACTAGGATATTTTTCCCAACATTCGGCTTGGAATAAGTGTCCCTTAACCGTGGTATTATTTTTTGACTTTGTTAACTTTTATTACATGAACTTTTGCCCGATTTTGTTACAAAACCTCCCCCTTGGGGAACACTGTCCTCGGTGTTAAACCACACATACACCTCAGTAAAACCACTAAAAAACAAACATACTGCTCATGGAGTTTTACAACTTATCTCGATGCAGTATTTACAATGAGTAACCTGCTCAAAAGAAAAAACCATGATAACATGACCATATAACATCCATACTGCTTATTGGAGCTTTATAACTTAGCTCATGGTGGTATTTAAATCCATACACATAAGTACATATATCAAAACATCATCAAAACATATTCCAAACATACACCAAACACCAAACCAAAACTTCTTTGCCTCAACCAACAAACAATGAAAGATACATGGCCCGCATCTCATCCACCATCTCCCATGTAGCTTCATCGGACCCAAAGTTCTTCCACTACACTTTAACTTGCTCAATGGATCTATTTCGATATACCTCCGTTGCAATATGCACTAAGGTTCTGCCTAGAATTCTCCTTCTTTCTCCACCTGCAATACAAACCAATCACTAACATTATCAACATCCTTTATATACCTTTTAAGTAATGATACATGAAACACATCATGGATTTTCACTGTTGGAGGAAGTGCAAGTTGATAGGCCACTGGTCCAATCCTCTCAAGGATCTCAAAAGGCCCGCAATATCGTGGTGCCAACTTGGCACATGATCATATCCTCAAGGAGCTCTTATTGGGATTGATACACAAATAAATAGGTTCCCCAACTTGAAACTCCTTAAATACCTTGTGCTGGTCTACATAACTCTTTTGCATGTCTTGTGTTGCATTTAGATTCTTCTTTATAACCTACATTTCCTGCTCCATGTATCCCAACATGTTTGGTCCAATTAACACCTTGTAGTGACTGGATCACTCCAACTGATGGGAGTATTACAACTCCGCCCATACAGTGCATCGAAGGGACTCATATCCAGTGACTCCTTATACCCATTGTTGTATGAAAATTCAACCAATGGTAGATAATCTTTCCATTTCCATTGTTGATGCATCACATACATCCTCAACATTTCCTCCAAGATCATGTTCACCCTATTTGTCTATCTAACTATCTGTGGATGATAAGTTGTGCTGAAGGCCAACTTAGTGCCCAATACTACAAATAACTCCTTCCAAAACTTGGAAGTGAACTTTGTATCCTTGTCTAACACAATATTATTTGGATCACCATGCAATATTAGCATGTCTCTGATGAACACATGTGCTACATCGCTAGATGAATAGGTACTCTTCACTGGAATGAAGTGTGAAACATTTGTCAACTTGTCCACAACCACCATGATAGAATCATGTTGTCTCATTGTCCTCAGAAAACATGTGATAAAATTGATGTAAATGACCTCCCATTTCCATTCTAGAATTGCAATAGGATGTAGTAGACCACATGGATGCCTACATTATGCCTTTACCTGTTGACAGTCCAAACACCTAGCCACAAACTCTGCTACATCCCTCCTCAAATTCGGCCAATAATAGAATCTCTTCATTGTAGTCAATGTCTTCTGATATCCTAGGTGACCTGAATATGGTTTTTCATGAAACTCCTAGAATATCACCTTCTTTATCTCACTACTTTCTGGCACTAGATCTTGTCTCTAAACCTAACCAATCCATCTACCGTAGGACATTAGTCTACATCCTGTACACATACACCTGCACCTGTACCTGTACATGTACCTATACCTATAATTTGCTGCAATATGTTCCTAAGCTCCATATATCTAACATCCAGTTGACTTGTCTTCAATATCCTATCCTATAAATTTGTCCCATAGGAGCTCATATTTGCAATGTGTTTTACCTATATCCACCTACTAATAAAATCTACGACCCTATTCTCTTTACCATTGATGTACTTGATCTCAAAATCAAACTCGTTGTTCGTAGACAACCATCTAGCTTGCCTGACATTCAGATATAGCTCGTCAAAAAAGTACCTCAACCCATTGTGATCGCTCATCAGTAAAAACCTCCTACCAAGAAGATATTTCCACCACATCTTCAACGCATGGATGATCATTTCTAGCTCAAGATCATGCATCAGATAGTTCTGCTCATGTTCATTCAATTTCCATGACTCATAACATACTACCTATCCCTCCTGCATAAGGACCCCACCAAGCCCTCTTTTGCAAGCATTTGTACACACTATAAAATTTGTGTCTGTATTTGTGATCTTTAACAGTGGAACATGTGTTAAAAATTGTTTAAGCTACTCAAAACTAGCCTCACACTCCTTTTTCCATTAAAACTTCTTACTTTTCCTCTGCAGCGATGTAATCAGGTAAGCAATCTGTGAGAATTTCCTGATGAGCCTCATGTAATAGCCTGCCAATTCCATGAAATATCTCACCTCATCTACATTTCTAGGAGTTTCCCATTCCATGATGGCTTTTACCTTTTCTAAATCCACTGTTATTCCCTCCTTGTAGACAACATGTCCCAAGTAATGTACCTCAGTCTGAAAGAAACTACATTTGTTGAGCTTAGCATACAACTGATGCTCTCTCAACAATTTCAACACTGCTGCCAAATGCTCAACATGCTCTTCCTCATTCTTGGAATATACCAATATTTCATCAATGAATACAATAAAAAACTTGTCCATATAAGGACACAACACATTATTCATCAAACAAATAATTGTAGTTGGAGCATTAGTCAAACTGAATGGAACTACAACAAACTCATAATGCACATACCTGGCCCTGAATGCAGTCTTGTAGATGTCCTGCTCTTTGATGCGTACCTAATGATATCCTGATCTCAATTTTATATTATATAACATTGCTTCTCCCTTCATATGATTAAAAAAATCATTGATCCTTGGTAATTGGTACATGTTCTTGATGGTCACTTTGTTCAACTTCCTGTAATCGATGCATCATTTAAGATTTCCATCCTTATTCTTCATGAAAAAAACTGGTGCGCCCCAAGGAGATACACTTGGCCTAGAGTGTCCCTTATCAAACATATCTTTTGTCTACAACTTTAACTCTACCAACTCAGGTGTGCTCATCTTGTAACTTTCCTTTGATGTTGGTGTTGAACCTGGTACCAAATTAATAGAAAATTCTACTTCTTTATGAGGTGACAACTCTGAAATCTCTGGTGGAAACACATCTTGAAACTGATGTAGAATTGGATACATGTTCAACACATCTATATCCTCAACTTCCTTACCTTTTTCACTAGCGATATGAACCACAAATATCACACACCCTTTCCCACGATTGCGCTTTCCCTGCATAGCTCTCACCATCCTGACTGATGTGGATTTCTTATTTCCCTGTAACACCCTTGGTTCCCTATTATCATCCAAGCACTCAATGGATTTTTCATATAAATCCACCTTGGTCCTATGAATATATAATGAATCCATACCCAATAGCATATTATATGATCCAAATGGAAACATGTTCAAGTGCGTTGTTATAGGAATACCATTTAACTCAAATGAAAAATATCTTACCCAATGGTGAACTCTTTTATTTGTATCTGTATCCAACTGCACTAACCAAGATTCTGCATGCATTTATTTTGTCAAACCACACTTATCCACCAGGACACGATTAATATAACTATAGTTAGATCTAGGATCAATCAAAATAGAAAAAACTTGATCAAAAATCTTACCGTCCATCTCAATGATAAAATATTGATGATATTCTTTCTTGTTGTCCACAACTGCATAAATTTGAGGAATTTTATGCCCAAAATCCCCAAATTATTGTGCCTCCTGTGCACTATATATATGGGGTCTACCACCTTGATACTACAAACTTTCCCTCTTATGATGATCCTTGCGACATATCCAACACTGCAATGATACTCTGCCATCACCTCTAGTATGCTGCTCTCCATGTCCCTTCCCAGTTGTATTTAACTTCTTGTAAGGAACCACATTTTATTTATCACCTCCATCTTGCGATATTTCTCGCTTTGGTGGCCATCTTCCCTTAGCTTTCTCATTGCCTTTGAAATCACAGTTAGGCTCAACTTTGCAGTTTGACTACTCATAACAATGTGTCAGCTTTTGAAAGGCATCCAATGATTTAGGCTCATATAAATCAATCCAGCCTCTATATGTTGTTGGAAATCCACTGATGAATCTATGGATCTTAGCCTTTTCCTCCTTGAGGTAAGGCACATATCTCAACAACTACAAGAACCTACTTGTATACTCATCATCTGTCATGGAACCCATTTGCAAATCATAAAACTCCTTAGCTCTATCATCATAGTACCTCTCTGACATATACTACGTCTGGAATAGCCTCTCGAACTCACTCTAAGTTAGCTCCTACCCATAAACACCCCTAACATTCTTCACATCTTCCCACCAAATGTATTCGTTACCTTTGATACTGAATGTGGCTATTATAGCTTTCATGTTTTCTAAATAGTCATGCAATCTGAAAAACTTCCTCATACCAAGCAACCATGCCTATGCATCATGTTGTTTATTCATCTCTCTGTCAAAGGTAGGTATCTTTTCTTTCTTAAAATCATCCGACAAATACCTCCTATAATGATGATAGCGATAACGATCATGATGCTTAGCAGAACCATAACTAGAATGGTACTTGTGTTTGTCACCTCTCCTATCCAGGGTGTCTAAGAATCTGCCATCTCTAATCGTGTTGTCTCTATTGGACCTATAACCACTAGGAGACCGACTTCCATATGCACCATTGGTTCCATCCTCTTGTCCATAACTAATCTGGAGTGGCCCCTGTCATTGCAAATATGAAAAACTCTGGAGGATTTCCACATTTAATTATGCTTGTCTTTCTTGTGCTTGCATGATTCTGCCATTTTCCGCCTTACAACTCCTTATATCTTCCTTCAAAATTCTCAATGTATCTGCTAAATTATATGAATTCCCAATACCATGTTGCTCATCGTATTCATAAGGGGAATCCTTGCAGTCTACCATATTGCTAGCCATCTTTGATTTCTTCCTGCAAGGAATATCATGCCAGCTTAAACCAAAACACAATAAACAAACATACCTTAGCATAATTCGAGGAGGATATCTCATCTGCAAGATCAACCAATCAACGTAATACATGTATATACATAATCATAATAACATTATAGACTTGTAACACATGGTATATCAATGCATAAGCATCATTTGAGCTAGAGTCTAGTCATTAATGCATGACCATACCAACACAAAATTGATCACATGTAGACAACTAACATGCATAATGAGTCATATGCTCATGAAAACACATTTACAACAACACCATCAGCCCTTCCATGGCGACATCACTGCCACCATGACCAACATCATGTGGATGCAACAAGTACACGGACCATACAATGAGAAACACATACACAACCAACATGAATACATAACGAAGACAACCTTTAAAACATCAAAATTTTCCCAAGGAGAGCGCAACCATGCTCTGATACCACATGTAACGTCCACCTCCCCTCACACCTACCCAAGTAATCGATCAACAAGGATAAAAATTAGATGAGGGGAATTTGAAATAGGCTTAGTCTCCTTGGTTACTTTAAGGAAGTGGAATCGAAGTAGAAAACCATAACAAAGACCTATACCACCTACTATAGGACCCTTAGAGGATATCCCAGTCGGCCACCTGACCTGTCCCTAGGTACCACTAATATTTCATGAAGAAAACCCCCTAGATGCTACCACAATACTGCATCCATGCATATGAGAATCTCTGGACGCATGCATAATCCTGCATGTCTGCGTCTAGGGACTAAATCACCCAGGACTATGCCTAACTCCACAGGATTTAAGGCACTTTTCAAACCCAAAATTCTGGCCACTGCCTAGAAATTGTTGTAACTTCCAGAATCCATTAAAAACATAATGGTTACGCTAATAAACTAAAAATCGACTCGAGGACTAGTCCTAACCATCCCCAACTAGGACTGACATTATGTCAAACACTTGGCATGAATGTAATCTACAGTTATACGATACAATATAGAGCATGAATGATTGAAAAATATTATGAGAAATTACAAGAAGGATCATCACCCTCTTCCTTAAGGATCATCTCCCTCATCCATCATTTTAAAAATCACAAGTAAATCCAAGAATTAACCATGACATGAACCAGTAATTTAAACATGCTTATAACCAACATAAAGCCATGGAAATAATAATAAGAATACAACCATTAAATCCACATAATAATAGGTAAAAAATCAAGAGAAATTATCTTCCATTAAACATAGGCAAATATTGACCATGTTCGGGACTTCCACATTTCACGTTTCACATGACCATAGACATGGCTGAGACAAATACATCTTCAGCTAGTAATCCCAGTTCCATATTCCAAGCATGAATGTGGGATCTCATGGATAAAAAATTCCAAAAACCAAGGGAATCCAAAGGCTAAACCACCTCCACCCTCACGATATCATGATCACACCAAACTGGTGCTCCGATCACAAAACAAAGTAGAATGTAGAAATGGCATCCAGAATCCATCATTATCCTTGAGAAAATTTCTCTCTCCCCATCTCTTAGGATTTACTGCAATTCAATCCTAGATCACTAGGCCCTAAACTGAGACACCTCCCTCAGGATTTACTATGTATCCTGTCAAAATCGGTCAAGGGATTTCTAGGCCTTTAGGAATGAACCTTGAGACCACCTTTGCCCCAAATTTTAAAATCCATTCAGAAAATATAATTCTCAAAACGGAGATCAAAATACTAACACACCATACGAGAAAATGCAAGGAAAGGCTGAAAACCACTATCATAACCTCACAAAACCATGTCACCAACAACAAAATAACCAAATACCAACATGAATAAGCCATGCATGTCCAAACCAACTAGGAAATCACACATGCAATATGTTACTACAAGTATTCCTGCTGAAGCTGCTTAATCCTTATTTTCGTTTCTTTATCCTTACTTTCCTTTCCTTTCTTGTCCTTCTTTTACTTGCTTCCTCCTCCTTGGCACAATGTTGAATTTATCCAAGAAAACTCTAAGTATCCAAGAGTGAGAGAGAGAGAATAATGAGAGAGCTCCAAAACTGAACTGACAAAAGGTACTAATTGATCCTTAGAAGCCTTTATATTAATAAAGCCTCTAATTTATTCATTTTCTATTATTTTCCTTCATTTTCCTCCTCACATGCAAGCTGCGACCTTTCACCTTCCTTTTCTCATAATTTCCTTTATTTTCATAAATAAATGTGCCAAAAATACTTTTTTCCTCTGTAATGCATTTACCTTTTCCATTTTTCTTAGCCATAAACACATATCCAGTGATGGCCACTAGTATATTTTTCCCAAAGTACCAAAATTATGTTTCCCCCACTCTAAAGATGAATTCTATATCTAATGAAAATATTGAATTATATATTTATATAGAATATGTTTAAAGAACATATTGTCTGCGCCCAACCTAATAGGCCATCAATCAAATCAAATTAATAAATTGATACAGCAACATCCCACCATGAAACTTCAACTTCTGCCCCATTCGATATTCAACTTGGAATAAGTTTCCTTAACCGTGGTCTTATTTTTTTCCTTTATTAACTTTTATTACATGAACTTTTCCCCAGGTTTGTTACAGAAAACATTCACGACATCTGAACGTCGTATTCTCATATTCCAAAACTTGCGACCACTGTAATTTCTTGTGCTTCAAAATTATTTTATCTGGAATTCATTTGCTCAAATATTTCTCCACACATATTCTGGAAAATGTGAAGATGATCTTTTATGTTCTTTCCATGTCCATTTTTATGTATTTACCCAAATCATTCCCATGTCTTCAAGAAATTTATGGTGCCAAAATGGAAGGGGGTGGTTTGGAAGCCTAACCGAAATCAACATGGTGGTTACTACCAATTTTGTGGAATAAATATATGGAAATCATGGAGTGATGGATAAACCAACATTTCCCCAAAACCATGGCCCTTCCTGTAGAACAAAATATAGGTCATTTTGAGCGTCTAATTGGACTATAAATAATCCTTTGGAGCACAACTGTATGCCAAAATTTGGTGTCTATGAAGTGAAAATCCATTGTGTTATTGCTTCAGGTTTTGGCTAAACACTGAATCTACAAATAGTAGCCTTATTTTAAAGGTTAGAAAAAAGAGATGAATATTTTGCATTATTGACTGGGGCATGTTCCATTTGGTCAACAATGTAGGGACCTAAATATTTTTGTTTTGTACAACAGATCTAGAACCCCTTCCTTGAATGACTTGTTTGAATGAGACTATTGTTCCATTTGATGTTTTGGCTCCAAGGGCACCTCGAGGAACACCCCCACATAACCTTGTGTTAAAAATTATGGTTGAATATTTACTAATATCGTAATCCCTGAGAAACAAGGAGTCATGTAGAATCTTCCCTTCATATTCCAAACACTAAAAACTAATAGGTATACCCCATTTATTTGGAACAACATGTATAATATAGAAAATGGGGGTTGATCTGTTGGGCCAAAAAGTAAATGATTTACTACTGATGTTTCTAATGAAAATATAAAAAGAGTAAGTATGTTTCTGGGAATGAGCGAAAACACCACATGGGGCTAGAGAACTATAAGAAGTCGATCGAAAACCCCACATATACCCCAAAACCACAGGGGATGAGGGAACATAGAATATCCCATGAATTTAAAAAAATTGAGAAAAGAAGCCATTGACAGGGGGAGAAGAAAACAAAATACTAGACAAGGCTTTCTTATGCTCCAACGCCATCGAATTAGGACTACCATTGGAGTAGGTAGTTGTTCTCCCTTGGTTTTTTTTTAAAAACTGCATCTAGAATTTTAAATTTCCAAGGTTGAAACATTATTTGTGGATTTGGACATCCCATTGTCTTTGACCTCTTTGGAGCTTCACAGAGAGCAGGAAATTCTTTCGGCAAAGAGGTATACTAAACCCTATCATATCCATCAAGATTGATAGATAAGAGCTCACTAAACCCTAAACCAGTGTCAAAAATAGCATCGAGTCAAAGACCAGGTAGGGAAACAACACTTTGTTCATCTCTATGTAATAACGAAACCCTAATAGCCCACGCCATTATTCCTCTAATATTTTATTTCTCGATTACTTACTTTTATGAGCTAATCAAATAATAATAAAATAATTTGTAGCTTATTTTAACTTTTTTTCATTTATTTTAACTAAATAATACACAATAAATTACTTTCATAAATTCATCCAACAATGCTATTGTACTTCATAGACTTCTCCTCAAACACTTCTAATGACCTTTTTTCCCAACTATTTTAAACATATATCACAATCCTTAAATTTAAAATTCTATTAATTTTAACATGATAGTACCTTTATGAAAAAATACATAAATATTTAAATAACAAAAAGTTTCTTATCATTGATATATACCCATTTCCATGAACATCTTAATAAAACACTTAATAAATGAAATAATCACTAAATCAATTATTTTATTTTATAAATTAACAAAGTAACTAGAAGCAATTCAAAGTTTAATGTAGCAAGGGATTTGAGCTGCTGCATAGGTCTAGTGCCGCGGCCACGACCTGAATATTGTTGCTCTTGCTCTCCGCCATGCGCATGGCCCCTCCAGAGTCCATCCCGGAGGCGGACCCTCCTCCTGATCAAGCCCAAGCCTTCTCAGCTCTAATCGGTTCATTAGATCCACCTCACCCTAAACCAGAAATCTTGAAATTTGTCAAGAAGCTTGACGGTATTCAGGAAGTCTCTCTTCCTCCGACCATTACTCGCATGGCTGCCCTTTCTCTTGCTGAGAAGGGCCTCATTGGTCAGTTCAATATTTTATGGCCATCTCTGAATACTGTTCAAAAATGGGTAGAGCGTAACTGGGCAGACAAGATCAGTGGGAAAATCTCTATCAGATTCTGCGGCAGAGGCTATTTCACCTTTAATTCCGAAACAAAAGAGGACAAGGATCTGATATCCAAGAACGACCCTTACTTCATGGACACCAGAGGGCTCTATCTCAGCAAATGGATGCCAGAATTTGACCCAGAACTTGATGTGCCAAATGTTTTCCCAGTTTGGGTGCATCTTCCTCATCTCCCTTTGCACTACTGGGGGGATGACTCTATTCGTGCTATCAGAAACGTTGTTGGAAATTTCATCGATTAGAGTGAACCAAAGGACAACATGCAAGCTTGTGCTAGAATTTGCGTTGAACTGGATTTGGGTAAACGTTTCCCTTAAGCGATCAAGGTTAAAGTTGACAATTGGACCCACATACAGCAGCTAGATTACGAGAAAATCCCATTTAAATGCAAGGTATGTCATGAATACGGTCATTTTGCTAATAGATGATCTAAATTTATTGATATTGAAAACCCAGATCCAGACACCCAATGGGAAACAATAAAAAAAATACCACTTCGAACCCTAGAAGCATCGGTAATCCTTCGGCTCACTCTACACCTCCTTCCAAAGATTCCTCCTCCATCCCTTCTTCTTCCTCCCTTCAACCCTCTGACCCCTCCCAGCAACCATCTGATCTACCCCCCATCCCTCCCTCCATTCCCCCCTAGCCTCTTCCAATTCCTTCTCCTCCATAGCCCTCACTGAAGATGACCCTCCCCTGTCCTCCATTCCCACCCAACCCTCTTCCCCTCATCTCTCTCCCTCTAAACTTGATCACCCCACCTCTTCTTCAGATCCCTCCTCATCCCGGATCACTAGACACTCAACAAAAGAACATGGAGTCACCTTGGAAATCCTCAAAAACACTGGCCCTGGAAGGAAGTCATCCAAGCACCACATAGATGAATATTCCAAAAAGGATATAGCCCTTGCGACTCATTACCCTATTGAAACATACATTCTAGGGAAAAACAACAAAGAATCAATTCAAAATGAGCAAGGAGGGAAGACAGGCTCATGCCCTGCATTCCTGAAATGATGAAAGCCCTCTCTTGGAACTATAAGGGTTTAGGGCACCCCTCAAAAATCTCAGCCCTAATAGACCTAATGAATCAATAAAAACCTAATATCATCCTCCTTCAAGAAACTAAACAAGGAGATCACGACATGGAAACTATTATAAGCAGAATGAAGAATCATGCGGGCACCCATACAAAATCTAGAGGTGCCTCGGGCAGTCTAGCTACCATTTGGAATCAAAGTGTTTGGAAGCAAAAAATAGAAATCAAAACACAAAACTGGATCAAAGTAACCTTACAGAGTATTAAAGAGAGCATTGAGATCATTTTTTATAACATTTATGGGCTTAATCATTACAGGGATAAAGATGTTTTTTGGAATGCAATAAAAATGATATTGATAATGAAGATAGCAGCAATATTATCATAGGAGGCGACTACAATTTAATCTTGCATGCAAATGAAAAAAGAGGTGGAAGCTTCAACTCAGATCCATATAGAGACCTGCTAGAAATCATCATTCAAGATCATGATTTGGTTGATATCACTCCTAAAGATCGCAAATACACCTAGAGTAATCGTAGGATTGGAGGGGGAAATATCGTGGAGAGGCTTGATAGATTCCTTTTGGTTGTCCCTCTCCTCTCGTACTTCTCTGTTGCCTCCACCAACATCCTTTCCTCCATTGCCTCTAATCACTACCCTATCACTCTCTCTCTTGGTGAACAACATTCTCTCGGTCCCCTTCCTTTTAAATATAGCCCTCTGTGGAGTGACATCCTTGATGCAAGATAGCTAGTGTGTTATACCTGGCAGGATCATGTAGAGGGGTCTCCCTCGTATATTTGGGAAACTAAGTTAAAGAAGGTCAGAATGGCCTTAAAATATTGGGCCAAGCTACACTACAAGGAACTCGATAAGATCAGAACAGAAATAAAATAAAAGTTGGAGGTTGTCCACAATTTTATCGATACACATGGGTTGAATCAAGAGAACTCAAATCAAGAGAAAGGCCTCTACTAGAAATTGTATAAAATCCACAAGAAAGAAGAGGAGATGTGGAGGATAAAATCTAGAAACCTGTGGCTTCAGGCAGGTGACAAAAATACCTCTTTCTTTCACAAGAAAGCTACATAGAGAAAGACATGAAACAACATATCCTCCATCATATATAATCAAGGAATAATTCAGACAAACCGAGAATATATAAAAGTTGTTGCCACAAACTATTACAGAGAGTTGTTCACTAAAATAGCTGAGCCTAAAGACTCTTCAGACCTCTTAAGTCATCTTCCAAAACTGATCACGGAGGAGATAAACAACACTTTGAATAGAGATATATAGGAGATCTAAATTCAAAATGCCATATGGTCCTTGCAACCAGACAAGTCTCCGGGTCATGATGGCTTCTCCATCAGTTTCTATAGGACCTACTGGGACTTAATAAAAAATGATCTAACTACAATGATACATTGGGCACAAAGGAAGAAGAAGATAGGGGGATTTACCAACTCCACCTACCTTGCTCTTATCCCTAAAGAAAACTACCACTTCTCCTTTTCAAGGTTCAGACCTATCTCCCTCTACAATTCCTCTTACAAAATAATCACTAAAATCCTTGCCTCATGCCTTAAACCCCTCCTCCCCAACCTCATCTCGGAAAAGCAAGGAGGCTTCGTCTCCCAAAGGCAAATCTCGGACTCCATTCTCCCTGTCCAAGAAGTTATTCATTCGAGTATGATGCGTAAAGAGAAAGGCTTCATACTTAAACTCAATCTTGCTAATGCCTTTGATAGGGTTAGACACTCCTTTCTCTTCTCTGTCCTCCAACAAATGGGCTTTGACAATGAATTAATCTCCTTCATCAAAGCTTTTATTTCTAGCCCTTAGATCTCCCCCCTCGTTAATGGCAGGCCATCAACCTTTTTTTAGTCCTCTCGTGGTCTGAGACAAGGATGTCCCCTCTCTCCCTTCCTCTTCATCCTCATGATGGTTGATTCCTTCAGTAGGGCCTTGGACCACAAGCAAAGGGTTGGCCTCATCACTCGAATTAAATTTGGCAATGGTGTCAAGAATATGAATCATTCATAATTTGCAGATGATACACTCCTGATGGGCAGTGCAACCTGCATAATTTCTCATAGATTTAAATCTCTCCTTGACAAATTTATGCTTTACTCCAGAGGGCTGATAAATTATAAAAAAAGTTGCATATATGGGTGGAATGCAACAAATCAAACCATTCACAACATAGCTCAAATTTTTGGAGTCTCTTATAAATTGAATTGGGATCACTTCAATTATCTTGGGATGTCAGTCAATGTTGGGCCTTTGAAGTCTAAAGTCTGGAACATTACAATAGACAAAATGAAAAAAAGAGTACAACAATGGGGATCTTCTTGGTTAAACTTGGCTGGGTGAATCATCCTACTCAAATCTACCCTCTCATCTCTGCCCTTGTATCATTTCACTTTGCTCTACGCTCTTGTCAGCATACATCTCAAATTTGAAGCAATTTTAAGAAATTTTATTTGGCAGGGGGGGCGGGGGGAGGGGGGTGGGGAACGAGAAGAAGAAATACAATCTCATTAAGTGGAGACAAGTCACACAAAATTATGAAAATGGAGGGCTTGGAATCCTAAACTCCTGAACAATGCCTTTGGGGGAAAGATCGTGTGGCGCTTGATCAGTGGACAACAAATATGGTGGAAAAGATTCCTTGAATCCAAATATCTCAGCTCCCCGAGACAATAGCTCCTTGATCACGACATTCCTAACAAACCCTGCTCTAGAATCTAGGTTTTGTGTAAGAAAGCCATCCCTTTCTTAAGTCGTAATCTCTCCAAAGCTCCACAAGGGGGAAGCAATATCAACATCAGGAATGACAGGATTATGGGACAAGCTCCTCTTTCAGAAAGGCCAGGCACTCATCGGATCCTCTCCCACCTTTAGAATCTCGACTTAAATTTTTCAGATCAAATCTCAAAGTGGGATGAGAAAACTAACATCTGGATCGATTAGAATTTTCCTCATGTCCCTCCTCTCTGGAGGAAGATCTCAAAAACCTCAAATTTTTGCTACATGGTGCTGCACCCCTGTTGAAAGGTAGTGCAGACAGCCTTCGTTGGGATCCCTCGGGGACTGCTTACTCCATCAAAGAATCTTACTGTCAACTCAACAAAGAGCAGCTTCCCTTTCCTCAATGGCCAATATGGAAGCTCATTTGGAAGTCAGAACCCATTTCAAAGATAAAAACCTTTATTTGGACTCTCTTCAAAGGCAAGATCTTAACATGTAAAAACTTAAAAGAAAAGGCGTGTTAATGGCCCATCCAGATGCCCCAACTGTCAATGCACAAAAGAGATAGCACTTCACCTCTTTATTAACTTCCCTTTTGTAGCTTAATGCTAGAAATATCTCACTCCCTTCTCCCAGATCCATTTAGACCCCATCAGCACCACTCCTGATCTGATTAAAATTTTGAAAAAAAATTATCCATGGGGGAAAAAGAAACAAAACATGGCCAAAAGGATCTAGGACACCCTCCCCTATGTGCTTCTATGGAATATATGGCTCGCCAGAAACAGCCTAATATTTAACAATAAAAATCCTTCTCTTCGGAAAGTTTTCAAAAATACTTGTAGCCTCACCATTGAAACAATTCTCTCAAAAATCACAAACAATATCAATGTCAATGATCTTCAAGTGGAAGAAAGAAATTTCTTGGGCAAGTTGTTGGACAGTTCTAGTTACTCTAAACCTCCATTTATACAACCTCACCAAATTGAGAGCTTGAAGATTCGACTAAAAGAAAAAGATTTCATTGAATGGCTCGATAGCTGCTCCATGCCATCTCTCTTCTTTGATGGAGCTTCTAAATCGAATACGGGCATTGTTGGAGTAGGAGGGTTCATAAGGAATGAAAATGGTAGCACCATAATTTCTTTTGAATGGTGTCTTGGGACCCTATACAACAAAAAATTCGAAGCCTACGCCCTTCTTCAAGGTCTTCAATTGATAAAAAGGGAAAACATGAAAAAAGGAATGGTGTTCGGGGATTCTGTTATTATCATCAACATGATGATTAAAGACCTTCCCATCCACAACTTTGATCTCTGCAGGATCATAAGCAGATGTTGTATCTTGTCAAAGGATATGAAATATATATCCTTCCATCATATACTCAAAACTAATAATAAGCTCACTGACAATATGGAAAATAAAGCTTGTGCAATACTAGCTGGACAAATTCATTGTAATAATGGCCTATCTCTCATCCCTCTACAATGATCATGACTCTGCAAGAAAATCTTCATAGTTGGATCTCCTACAAGGAAAAATTCAAACTCCACAAAACCTCCTGTACCTCCATCATCTCCCTACCCGTGATCTTATCTCTTCATGCTCCTAACCTCACAACCAACTCCCTCCTTCCCTACGATATTTATTTTTTTTCTCTCTCCTCATTATCTCACCTCCTCCCACAACATTCCTCATCCTCTATTCTGCGCCCTTCCTTTCTTGTTGGTCCCTCCATCACTCTGTTGCCCCCTCACCTCACTATGCCCCTCCCCTCCCCCTCTCCCTTGCTTGTCAGCCTCATGTTTCTCCCCTTCCCTACATGCATTCCCTTTTCATCTTTCTCCCCTTCAACACCCCCGATCACCCTACCTTTGCTCTCCTGCAACATGACGCACAGTGAAGATTGTTTCCACTACGTAGACCTGCAAGCTAAAATGGAGCAAATTTGTGCTCAAAAAAGACTCTTGGATGAAAAGAAGCAAGTATACATGAATATCCTTCAACATAGGGCATCGTCACTTCATAATCATTTCAATGAGCTCTCCAATCATTGTTCTCGTGCAGAAGAATCCATTCAGATTTTGAAATAGATCCTTGAGAAACGCTCAGCTCCAAGCTCCAACTCCAACAATGTGAGAAATGTCAGTCCTGAGGACAACATTGATGCATCAACCGGATGGCCAATAAGCATCTATTGTTCAACACTACCCTTCCTTTTCTGTATATGTCTTTCAAGTTTGTTTTCCTTCTTTCTCAGTTTGTCCGAATATATTCAAAGTCTGTATTTCAGTACATTTTGAATAGTAGACTCAAAGAAGGCTTAGAATTTTGTGGTCACTACCTTCTCTGTCTCTCCTCAACAACACTAGATTGTAACAAAGAAATCTCTCCTTTTTTGGAATATAATATAGCACTCGATCTTGTTAAAAATAGAAACAATTCAAAACCATTTATAATATTTTTCATTTTATATTAATATTTTTAATTTTTAATGTGATAAGTATAGTACATATTAGTTTTAATATAGAAATTATTACAATCAAAGAAGCAAACATCACGATCAGGATTAAATCGGCGAGGGGAAAAAATCGTAAAATTCAGGAAAAAATTGGTAAAAATCGGGAAAAAATCAGCACATACAAAAATATTCAATTTTTTTCAATTTTTTTAATATCTAAAGCACCCACAACATAAAATAAATGCATTGACACATAAATATGAAAAAAAAACTAATATATAAGACGTGTAATATCATGTCTAGTGCTACATCACACATAATAATGAATCATGTCCTGAATACTAAGTCCTGAGTCTCAAGTCAACCTCAAAATATCAACAAAAAATATAATAATGTATCTCATATCATGAGTCATAATTTTATATATAAAGGAATGCACCAAATAACCTATACTACTGATTTCATCTACCCCTCTTGCGAGAAAATGTAACAGCGTTCCTTCTAGACAAAGAAGCTGGCAGGGCTGGCAATAGACTTTGTTTTGCTCCAGGTCCTGAAGCACCAGGAGCTAAAGTAGGCAGACCACGTCCTCTACCGATAGCAAGGGTAGGTGGTGTCACCTCCTCCTCCTGTTGTTGCTCCTCCTCCTCCTCCTCATGAAACTCATCATTGATTCATCGCTACTAGAAATGGGATCATCAACAAGAGATACATAAACATCATCTAGCTCAAAGTCTTCAGACTTGGATTGCTCAACCTTATAACATGATAGAAATTGAAAGAGTTTAACATGCCTAACCAATGATTTTGGTTTGAGTGAAGGGTTCATCTCCTCAACCTTAAAATGCGGTAGAAAAAGATTAACATGCCTAACCAGTTGTTTTCCTTTGAGTGAAGGGTACATTCTTGTTAAGGCCATGATAGGGGAGTTCAACAATCAATACCACCAACATCAACAAAGTTCAACAATCAATGCCACCAACATCAAGGTTCTTAAAGGACTTCATACTCTTGATCAAATGCCAATCTCATACCCTTACACATAATAGAATCAAATGGAAACAATGCAAATCCCCAACCCATGAAACCCTGAAAACCATTAAGTCTGCTGAATTTTGAGTGAAATCTAAAATTCTAGTTTCTCCATATGAAATCCAATGAGGTCGAAACCACTCTTAAACATCCTGAGTCATTTCATTGTAATGTTAAAAATTTAAGTAAAAGTGATATGAAATATCACTTTTACTTTAAGAATTTAACATTACCATTAACTGCCAACAGGGTATGTCAGGAAAATGAGAGGGATGCAAAAATGACAAAAAAAAATCAATTTTTGAACTTATAGGGTTGCTGTTTGATGGGCCCACGATTTTTACCAAAAAAATTGCGATTTTTTGGCGATCGGCGATTTTTTCAAAAAATCGCCGATAAAATCGTTGAGTTGAAAAAATCGCGATGTTTGCTTCTTTGATTACAATTATTAAGTTTTTATAAAGTTTTTAATTAAATTTAAAAATATTATAATTATAATTACATATATAAACCATTGAAATAAAATAAAATATTATTTCTATTATTTTTTAATTAAAACTAAATTATATATTTTTATTATTAATTTTTGATATAATGTTTCACCACAATATTTTATAGACACTCTATTATAACACCTACCATAAACTAATAATAGTAATATATATCATTTGTTTTATTGAGTTTCAATAGAATTTAATATGAAGTTTATTAGTTTATTTTAATATTTTATTTATGTAGTGTGACAACCTTAAGTTAATTTTTTTTTTTGTCGTTGTAAATATTTAATATATTTTGATTTTAATTAAAAACGTTGAGATATGTGACACATATTTCAAATGTTGGGGAAGAGATTGCTTGAGAAGTTAGAGATGTGGTTATTAATATTAGTAATGAGTTGATTAATGATCTTAAGGGAGTTGATTGTATTATTGAATGCAACTGCAAAAAAAATGACATTCTATGTCTCTATTGGTCAACAACTAAAAGCAAAAGAACAAAAAATAAATGGAAAAGTGCGGGTTGCACTAGTCAGTAGGAGAAGAACCTTCATGACTGAAATTAGGAGAAGGCTATATAGAATGTGTGTGCACCCAATCATCAACAATTACAACATCAGTAGTGGGAGGAAAATATGATAAAAAAAAGATACCATTATTGGACATTAGGGAGAGGACTCTCATAGTTAGTGAGAACAACCACAGGAAGCAGAGGCCAAGAGAATTTCTCAATGGTTTTAGGAATTACTAGAATAGAGGATGTGTTGAGGCAAGCAGAGAGGAAATTGCGTGAATATTTCATGAGAAGGTGCAAGTTGCAGTGGTGGCTAAGGAGAGAAAGAGGGCTCTCAATGTCATCTCTAAGTAGAAATCAGAGGAGGAGGTGGAGGGACACAAAAGAGTTCTCAGAGTGTGTTACAGACCCTCAACATAGAAAGTGGAAAAAGACAAGTGCAAAATTTGAGAGAAAGGAAGCTTTGCATTGTTGGGGAGACGAGAAATGAATAACAATATTTCAGTTGAGCATTGGAGGGCCAAAAGGGCACACCTCTCAGGTGAGGAGTAGTAGTCTCTAGATTCGTTGATTGGTTGGAGGGTGGAGATGGGTTAATCTCTAGATTCCCTTGACAACTAGGTTGGAGGCATACTTCTTAGGTTCCTGGTGAGAAGTGTTTTGAAGGCTCCCTTTTCTTATTTCTTGGTTTTATCACAAAATATTCTGGATTCTTGGGCTTGGGTGGAACTATTGTACACAATCTCTCTGAGGATGGAGGTGAAAAGTCATTGGATTCCTTTGTTTGGCTAAGGGTGGGGGTGGTTTAACCTTTTTACTCGCTTATTTGGTTGTTGGGAGGAGATAGGAAGATATATGGACTCTTAGTGGTGTGAAAGTATCCCTTGAAGCTCCCTTCACCAAGCTATGAATCTGGCTTGGGGGAGATAACTACAAGTAAGAATTGGTTGCAGCTTATCTATGGTTGGGAGGAGAGTTAGAGTCCCAACCTCAGTTGTTGTATTCCTTCATTTTCAGATAAGTGTTCTTACAACCTATAAGCATGTAGAACTCTTGATTTTGGTTATCATATTATGAGAACATATTATGCCTTATGAGTCATGGATTCCAAAATGGATGTTTGTTCTGTTGTATAAATGATATTTTGTTTGTTAGTGGTCTGAGCTCATTAGGGATTGCTTCAGGTTTGACCTGTGGCTTGAGAAAATGTGACCCAGGGGAATCTAAGCCATCAAAATCACCCAGGGATCACACTTGGATTGGGCCACACAAGCACTAAGCTAAGTGGGTTTAACTTGTCTCCTCCCCCTAGCACGGCCGCAACAACCTCCATGAGGTTTGATCCTAGGTCGCCTTTCTGAGGAGGCCCATAGGCTCAACTGGTTGTGCTAGTGGGACTTGACTATTTTATAAATGATATTGAATGCTATGTATGTGTTCAATTACAATATCAATGCATATTTTAATGTTAGGAATGGGATTTCTTATACCAATATGGATTTGAAGCCTTCTATGTATTTATATAAAGAGTGGATTGATTCTGGTGTTTCATTCTCGAGCTTAGACATTGGCTTGAAACCTTGAATGGGATAAATAAGTGGATCTCCATATCAATCTAAGCCTCAACTCATTTAAGTGCATTGAGTGTTTAATACTTGTTAAATACATGTGTTAACAATGGCCTTGATAATGCCAGGAAGTATAGTTCTTGTATGACAAAAGTTACTGAACTCCTACATGGTTTTGGAATGAGCTATGCCCCTGTGTTAATTTGCGTATAAATTATAATTAAGGATATCTATGTATTTGAGTATGTGAATCATTTATTGCTTGAGTTTGAAGCAATGTATGAGTTTCCCAAATTTGAGGATGCAAAAGGATCTTTTTCATAATTATTGTTTTGTTATCAGAATGTCAATTAGGCCTTGGTTTATAAATTATAAGTCTCAAGGGCCTAGTGTCCATGGTCGTTATATGACCTTGGAGATTCCTCCCTGGAGGTTGCTCTTGAGTAGCTTCAAATGGAGCACAAGAGGAAATTATTGGGATCGAATCTCTGAGATGATGTGGCATGGTAGGCCACCGTATGGATATGTACGTTGACTAGGCAGGCATCCCAATTCCCATACTACGTAGAGGTCATGAATTGTAGGGGTCAAAGATTACATGGGACCCAATCCATGTGGAGTTCGTGGCACAAGATCATATCACCCCGATGTTTAGGACCTATGACATCACCTTAGACCCTATTCCTTGGAGATTTTGGATGCAACTTGGAAGAACTTGTTGAGATTTAAGTCCAGAGATGACATGGCATGCAACCCCACTTTAGTGGGATGAGCATCGTGTGTGGCACAAATGAGCTTAGTTATAAGTCAAAGGGAGTGTTGGAGTTTAATCATAAGGTGTATGCCACAACGTAAGCTTAGGAGGTTATCTCCAATAGCTTCAGTGAGGGACAAGGTCAAAACCCACCAAGATTCTATGCACTGGGGGTGGCATGGCCTTAGAGGGCTCGCACCCGCATATATCCATAATATATATCATACATTTGCTATATTTGGTAATGAGGACTATATGAATGAAGTTATATGTAACCTAGTATGAGCCAATTGACAACTACCACTTGGCATGACATGGCATGTGATTTGGCAGCTACGTGGTAGGTTAAGTTGGTGTGGCTTAATCTGATTAACCAAGACTTTAATCAACCACATATTTCAATCCAAGAGTTATATTGAAATGAACTTCATATCATTGGAAGGTCTCAACAAGACGAACACAACTATGTTATCTATTTTAAATTTTGAAGAAGTTGTAAGAGGTAAAAAAATTTAAACCCCATTTCCATAACTAGACTTTGGAGGTTAAGTCATCATAGTAGTTTCCTCCTTATACCCTCCTTATAACCTTAATAAGGGCTAGGGATAGTATGGGTATGCTACATATATTTTTAAAATAAAAAAGGAAAATAAGTTTCTTTAAATTTTCATAATATAAATATTTTAAAATAAAAAATTAAGACATTTTTAGAGAAAAACAAAAATAATATAAGACTTTTGAAAAATGGTTTTGTTTTTTTAATATATATGTTTTCATTATTATGATAATGCGAGAGCTTAGATATTTACCCATAAGGGGTATATATTTTTTTCAAACCTTATCACAACAATCAATAATGTCCTTTATGGGAATTGATTCTAAGTGAAGGGGAAATAAACCCTTTTTCCAACCACTCTACTAAATCAAATCTTAAATTAATTTTAAGATTATGCCTAAGTTAGACATCAAATTGGTTCCTAAGATCTTTTTGTTTATGGGATAAGGGTTCTTTTGCAGATTAGACAAATGAAGTTCAAGGAGGTGTAAATTCTCTACTCCATCTACATATTATTTTTGAAAAGGAAATAGATGTTCTTAATCATTAAAATAACTCAAACATAAATTTAATAACTTTTGCTTTGTTCTACAACTCATTATGGGGGGAGATGTCCTATAATGTTACATTTAAAAATAATACAATAATACATACATTGACAAATTAAAAAATAGTAATAATAACAAAAATATTTTAATGTCGGCCATAAATAAAATACTTTAATTTCCACCCAAGTTTTATGTCAAATTTAGATAGAGAATAAAGTAATTAAATGCAAAAAAAATCTAATTTAACATATAATTGATTTCTAAGATTGTGTAATTCCTTCATTACTCAACATAGAGTTTAAGTGTGACATATAAAAATAGTATTGTATTGATATAAAAATTAAGTGTGAAAGAGGTGTGTAGTTCATTTTTTGTTCCATTAACAAGTGGTATTGAAAAATTATATTAGTAACGAAAATATATTTTAGTTTAAGTGATAGATAAAATACTTCAATGTCTATATTAAGTAACACAATTTTAACATAATTTTATATCAATTTTATTTAGAAAGATAAAGTAATTGAAATTAAATTTTTTCTTAAATTTTAACTTTGTTGGGTGAAGAAGGTCTAATTCATTTTATTAATATGGAATTGGTGTGTGAGATTTAAAAATTATTAAGTAAAATATGCAAGTGAAGTAAACTATTGTAATATCATATGTATAGAGAGATGAAGGATTTCTTATTGCATTGATAGGTGCTTTCTAATTTAAGGTATGATGGAGATTTGTAATTTGATTTGTAATTTCTTCATATTGCATTGATATGGAGACATAATGCAATATATATACATATCTTCTAAATATATAAATAAATTTATATGTAAAGTTGACAAAACATACAATTTTGAGGGACATAATATGGGGATTAAAGATGCATGGGAATGAGACAAAAAAATATGAATATGTAACTACTTTTTGATTAATGAAAGTATGTTTGATTTTTCTTTTCTTTTTTTGTTGTTGAAGAAATGGGTTTTCTAACCAAGGTATGATGAAGATTTGTAATTTATTTTATGATTCTTAATATATAATTTACATATAACATTTTAAAAACATTAATAAATAAATAGAGATCTATATATTATATAAAACAAATGAAAAAAAAAAAAATTATGGTTAAAATAATTTATCAATGTTGCTTGGTCAACTTGAAGGAGATGTGTAATTATTTCCATGGATTTGATATATGTATGACTAGCATAGATCCATGTTAACTCTGTATATATCAAGAATTGAGAGAGATCAAATCTCTTGAGATGCAAACCTTTCCTCAATTTTTATATAAATAGGTTTGCACCTTAAGAGATTTAATCTCGTTCGATGCTTGATAAATATAAACTTGACCTAATTTTTTTAATAACAACACCCATTATTAATTTTAATATAATATTAACCTAACTTTAATTATAATCTTAAAATTAAATTAAAATTAATAATAATAATACTTTATTGGGTCAATGGAAATTGAGGCTGAGGATTGGAGGGACTTGGTGCCCGATCCAGGAAAGCCCGAGGATGCCTAACTCAGTTTAAACACACCCTCTTCTTTACTGGTCCATGAAGGGTATCCTAGGGAAGGATCTTGAGCATGTAGCTATGAGTATGGCCACTATTGTGCATGACTTCCCAAAATATAAAAAGAAATTCGAGAAACTCCAGTTCCAGCTACTGAAGTAGGATGGGCGCCTGACGCATTGAAAACCACTTACCATCCATTCTCTCTCCAACTGAACTTCTGGGCTTTACTCCTCAAGACTCGGCACCGGTGGAATCTTCTTTAGCTCACGAAGTTGAGTTTCTTTCTATAATTTTGATGTTGTTTCCAAACATGTCGATAGATTTTACTTTTAATTGTATAGAGAAATATGCCACTAGGTAAGTAGATGATAGGATATGTATAAACATACACTCATATTTTGCGTGGCTGGAAAGACTTGAAGTCTATTGTTTTTGGATGGCATACCATGTTGTTAGGTGGCCAACAGTGCCGCCTAACTTTCATTTAATCTAGTTGTAACTTATTGCTTATCTAATAGAAAAATGAGAGTCTACCAAACTTTAAAAGAATATATTAATACTTTATTAATTTTAAAATTATATCAAAATTATACATCAAATTTATGTGTAAAATGGTAAAATGCCACTTCACATTTTAAAATTATATATATACACACATTGTCTACTAAGGCGTTAGATTGACAAAAATTGGGGTTTTTCCCCAAAAATAAGACAGTGATTTTTATTATTTTCATTTATAGTGTGTAGTCTAAAAAATCTACAAAAAAACAAAAAAATTCAGGTAAGATTATGAAAATTTCCAGCAGAGATTTTTGAAAATATGGGTTGCCACCATCAAATTTCAGGATTTTGGGTGCCTTGGGGGTTCTTGATGGTCCTGAATCCATTTCAACCATCAGAAAAATGATTCAAACACTCCAATTACCTGAGTTTTGGAAAATTTTATTACCGAATTCCAGCACAAAACTGTCGTCAAGGCTGTTTTGTTGCATCGGTAGACAACGCCCATTTAAATTGCATGTGTGTATATATAAAGTACTCTTGCTTTTAGAAAAGAAACATCTGTGAATAATAACAAGACTAATGAAGAGTTAATTCACGAATAAGAGTGAGTCATGACGATTCCCTACTATTTCACAAATAAAACTAGCATACCCACAAAGCACGGGAAGGGAACATCGAAGAGGAAGAGGTTAAATTTTGGATTATATGTAATTGTATTGAATGAAAAGTTAATAATTCATTTAAAATAAGTATTGTAGAGCCGCTTAGTGTCTTCCACTCAAGTTAGAAACCATGATCTAGAAAAAAATGCATAGAATATTATAAGTTGAATTAGTCAATGTTAAATTAATAGTGGTTAATAGGCAAGTTGAATCCTATACTATTGCTTTGGCACAAACCAATAAATTGAGATGTCTACACATTTACAATTTTATTTCTATATAGATAATGGTGAGAAGTAAATCCTAAGTATATTTATTTACATCTTTATTTCTCTTTTTTTTTATGCAAATACTTATTTAAATTATGGGGGGGTAACTAAAGTAATAAAATAAATATAGTTATGCAAACTAATAACAATGTGTTTTTGGAAAGATAAGCTATGTGTAGCCTACTAATAAGTAATATATTTAATACATACTAATTGTATCGCAAACTTATTTACCAAATGTATTAATTCGTTTTCCATGTTGAACTTTGAATTTCTATTATTTTGTATTTTACATTTTGTTGTATTTTACAATTATAAGATACTTAAAATACTCAATATCAATCTAATGGTTTCCTCTTGTTTGATTTACATTAGATTTTAAGTATCTCATCTTAATTATTTTAATAAAAATGATTAAAAATCAAATCAATTATACATATGTATTCCATAAATTATAAAGTTAAATCAATTATTATTGTCTATTTTAGAATATGGTTTCCATAATTAAATTTAATTATCAATTAAGCAATATATGGATAGTAGTAATTTAAAGATATTTAAGTTTTACAGAATATCCACAATATTTTAAAATATTCTTTGTAGTTTACAACCGTTGAGATTTATTTTCAAAAGTAATTATGCTGTTTTTTTATCTTCTAATTAAATAATCAAATTGATTAATTAAAAAATATCATATAAATAAAAAGATTCATATATGCATAAAGAAATAGAATTTAGCCAATAGTCACATTAACTTTAAAATGACAAATGACAAAAACTAGTTTATTCAAATAAAAAATAAGGGTTTATCATAAGTGAGAGAATGCTTTCAAATTATAGTTTGCCATTAACTTTAAAATGGCAAAAACTTAATGCAGTTGAATCTCAAAAATAATATCTAATATAATGCATTGCGGAAACCTCTCATACTTTAAAAAAAAAAAAAAAAAACTAATTTTTTCAAATAAAAAATAAAAGTTTATCATTAATGAGAAAATACTTTCAAATTATAATTTGAATATTGAATAAAAAATAATTTATTCATTGATATTTCCTAAAATTATATCTCTTTAAATACAATTTTCTTTTCCAAATTTCATTTTAAAAAAAAAACTTATTTAAATTTATCTTAACTCTATATTTAATATTAAAATATTTTTTTTTTCCAAACTTTACATTAAGCTTTGTAAAAAATTTTACTTACACACTTAATAAATTCATTCATTCTTATGTGCCTACTTTTTCCAAACTTCTCGAATTCGTCCCGCAATCGACGCCTTCATGACCCACTGCGAGTGGAACTCCACTGGGTTGGAGGGCACGCGACACTGAATTAAATAATAAAAAAGTACGTGTTATCTTATCAGCGTGCCGTGTTAAAAATCTCGCCACATGGAACGGAAACGTGGCATCTCTTTGAGGCTCTGTGCAGACGACAAAGGAGTCGTCTAACGAGCCGGAGGAATTGCCTGGATGGTCAAAATTGGCCGGAATCCGGGCCAAAAAAATATAAATTTTTTTGCAGAAATAGTGTTTGAATCCTGATTTTGACATTGGAAATGGATTCAGCACCATCAAAAACTTGTAGGACACCCAAAATATTAAACTTTGATAGTTATAACATGGATTTAGAAAAATTCCTACCGGATTTTCTGAAAATCTTATCGGAATTTTCATGATTTTCAGGGCGATTCCTCTGGCTAGTTAGACTACGGCGACGACAAAGGCCTCACAACAACTACTTCTCTAAACACCATCGGTGTAATTAAAACTATGGTAGCATTTGCACAAGGGAGTCAAAATGGAGGGTGAGAGCATTAATTTTAAAAATGCTACCTGAAAGAGATCTTTACAGTTACTAGTTACGAATGGTTTTAAATTTAAATATAATAATATTTTTAATAAATAAAATAATTATAATAAAATATCAAGTGAATTCTCATTTATGAATAAGAGTGAGTGATGAAGCATGATTTTTGAATAGATGAATAACATAACATCAACTATCATGAGCGTCAATTTTTATATGTAAGTTATATTATAATTTTTAATATAACTAGCACAACCACATTAGTAAAAACTAATGTGGTTGATATACGCCGATAGGCGTATATAAAATAGATTTACAACCACATTTACCAATGTGGTTGATATACGCCGATAGGCCTATATCCACTACCCATCACATCAATTTATATATCAATAAATAAATATTATATATAATAAATTTATTATATTAACTTGAAAAATATATATTATATATTAATAAGAATATTAATATATTAAATATATTAATTATGATTAAAATCACAAAAATATTTTATATATATTAATAATATTATAAAAATATTAATAATATATAATAATTTAATATATCATGGATGGTTATATTATTAATAAAGCAAAATAACTAATAATATATTAATAATATATATTATATCATAGTTGATTATATTATTAATAATATATATTAATAATATTATAATATTACTAATAATCATTATTAATAAATATTAGAATATATTATAATATTATTTATATTACTAAATAAACATTAAAATATTAAAATATTATTAATATATATTATTAATAATGATTATTAATAATATTATAATATTACTAATAATCATTATTAATAAATATTTGAATATTTATTTATAATGATTATTAGTAATATTATAATATTATTAATATTACTAAATAAATATTATAGTATTATTAATAATATATATTAAAAATATTATAATATTACAAATAATCATTATTAATAAATATTTGAATATTTATTTATAATGAATATTAATAATATTATAATATTATAATATTATTAATATATACAAAAATATTACATATATTTTTAATATTATAATAAGTATTAATAATATATATTAAAAATATTTATTAATATATTAATAATATTAACTATATACATACTATAAATTAACTTGAAATATATATAATATATATTAATAATATTTATAAATATAAAAATAATAAAAATAATATTTAATATTTTCATATTTATTTATATATTAATATCATAGATGGTTATATTATTAATAAACCAAAAGAACTAATACTATATTAATATTATTATAATAATATTATAATATTACTAATAATCATTATTAATAAATATTTGAATATTTATTTATAATATATTAATAATATTAAACTCAAGAGAGTAATAAACCATATGAACCCAAGGGAAAACCATTACCCAAAAAATTATAAACCAAAGGAATTAATGAACCCAAGGGAATTGATTTAAACATTCAGACAATTGTTGTCACAATGCGACATTCGACCAACTATGACCATGGTTGGCCATGGGTGATTTTCATATTGAGACAATGTTTGTCAGAATGTGACATTTGATCATGGATGACATTGATCGATTATTTATATTATAAACCAAAAGAACTAATAAACCCAAGGGTTTATAATAAACCAAAGGAATTGGTGAACCCAAGGGAAAACCATTACCTAACAAATTATAAACCAAAGGAATTGGTGAACCCAAGGGAATTGATTTAAACATTGAGACAATTGTTGTCAGAATGCGACGTTCAACCAACTATGACCATGGCTGGGCATGGGTGATTTTCATATTGAGACAATGCTTGTCAGAATGTGACATTTGATCATGGATGACATTGATCGATTATCTATATTATAAACCAAAAGAACTAATAAACCCAAGGGTTTAATATTATAAACCAAAGGAATTGGTGAACCCAAGGGAAAACCATTACCGAACAAATTATAAACCAAAGGAATTGGTGAACCCAAAGGAATTCATTTAAACATTGAGACAATTGTTGTCATTATTCATATTATAAACCAAAAGAACTAATAAACCCAAGGGTTTAATATTACAAACCAAAAGAATTGGTGAACCCAAGGGAAAACCATTACTCAACAAATTATAAACCAAAGGAATTGTTGAACCCAAGGGAATTGATTTAAACAAGGATGACAATGATCGATTATTTATATTATAAACCAAAAGAACTAATAAACACAAGGGTTTAATATTATAAACCAAAGGAGTTGGTGAACCCAAGGGAAAACCATTACCCAACAAATTATAAACCAAAGGCATTGGTGAACCCAAGGGAATTGATTTAAACATTGAGACAATTGTTGTCAGAATGCGACGTTCGACCAACTATGACCATGGCTGGGCATGGGTGATTTTCATATTGAGACAATGTTTGTCAGAATGTGACATTTGATCATGGATGACATTGATCGATTATTTATATTATAAACCAAAAGAATTAATAAACCCAAGGGTTTAATATTATAAACCAAAGGAATTGGTGAACCCAAGGGAAAACCATTACCTAACAAATTATAAACCAAAGGAATTGGTGAACCCAAGGGAATTCATTTAAACATTGAGACAATTGTTGTCATAATTCATATTATAAACCAAAAGAACTAATAAACCCAAGGGTTTAATATTATACACCAAAAGAATTGGTGAACCCAAGGAAAACCATTACCCAAAAAATTATAAACCAAAGGAATTGGTGAACCCAAGGGAATTGATTTAAACATGGATGACATTGATCGATTATTTATATTATAAACCAAAAGAACTAATAAACACAAGGGTTTAATATTATAAACCAAAGGAGTTGGTGAACCCAAGGGAAAACCATTACCCAACAAATTATAAACCAAAGGAATTGGTTAACCCAAGGGAATTGATTTAAAGATTGACACAATTGTTGTCACAATGCGACGTTCGACCAACTATGAGCATGGTTGGCCATGGGTGATTTTCATATTGAGAGAATGTTTGTCAGAATGTGAAATTTGGTCATGGATGACATTGATCGATTATTTATATTATAAACCAAAAGAACTAATAAATGGTAATCATTGTTATAAAACCAAAGGAATTAAGCAACGCAAGGGAAGTATTAGCGCCCACAAATTATAAACCAAAGGAATTGGTGAACCCAAGGGAATTCATTTAAACATTGAGACAATTGTTGTCATTATTCATATTATAAATAAAAAAAACTAATAAACCCAAGGGTTTAATATTATAAACCAAAAGAATTGGTGAACCCAAGGAAAACCATTACCCAACAAATTATAAACCAAAGGAATTGGTGAACCCAAGGGAATTGATTTAAACATGGATTACATTGATCAGTTATTTATATTATAAACCAAAAGAAATAATAAACACAAGGGTTTAATATTATAAACCAAAGGAATTGGTGAACCCAAGGGAATTGATTTAAACATTCAGACAATTGTTGTCACAATGCGACGTTCGACCAACGATGACCATGGTTGGCCATGGGTAATATTATAAACCAAAGGAATTGGGGAACCCAAGGGAAAACCATTACCGAACAAATTATAAACCAAAGGAATTGGTGAACCCAAGGGAATTCATTTAAACATTGAGACAATTGTTGTCATTATTCATATTATAAACCAAAAGAACTAATAAACCCAAGGGTTTAATATTATAAACCAAAAGAATTGGTGAACCCAAGGGAAAACCATTGCCCAACAAATTATAAACCAAAGGAATTGGTGAACCCAAGGGAATTGATTTAAACATGGATGACATTGATCGATTATTTATATTATAAACCAAAAGAACTAATAAACACAAGGGTTTAATATTATAAACCAAAGGAGTTGGTGAACCCAAGGGAAAACCATTACACAACAAATTATAAACCAAAGGAATTGGTGAACCCAAGGGAATTGATTTAAACATTGAGACAATTGTTGTCACAATGCGACGCTCGACCAACTATGACCATGGTTGGCCATGGGTGATTTTCATATTGAGACAATGTTTGTCAGAATGTGAAATTTGATCATGGATGACATTGATCGATTATTTATATTATAAACCAAAAGAACTAATAAACCCAAGGGTTTAATATTATAAACCAAAGGAATTGGTGAACCCAAGGGAAAACCATTACCGAACAAATTATAAACCAAAGGAATTGGTGAACCCAAGGGAATTCATTTAAACATTGAGACAATTGTTGTCATAATTCATATTAAAAACCAAAAGAACTAATAAACCCAAGGGTTTAATATTATAAACCAAAAGAATTGGTGAACCCAAGGAAAACCATTACCCAACAAATTATAAACCAAAGAGTTTCAGAACCCAAGGAATTGATTTAAACATGGATTACATTGATCGCTTATTTATATTATAAACCAAAGAACTAATAAACACAAGGGTTTAATATTATAAACCAAAGGAATCAGAACCCAAGGGAATGGATTTAAATATTCACAGACAATTGTTGTCACAATGCGACGTTCGATCAACGATGACCATGGTCGTCATGGGTAATATTATAAACCAAAGGAATTGGTGAACCCAAGGGAAAACCATTGCCGAACAAATTATAAACCAAAGGAATTGGTGAACCCAAGGGAATTCATTTAAACATTGAGACAATTGCTGTCATTATTCATATTATAAATCAAAAGAACTAATAAACCCAAGGGTTTAATATTATAAACCAAAAGAATTGGTGAACCCAAGGGAAAACCATTACCCAACAAATTATAAACCAAAGGAATTGGTGAACCCAAGGGAATTGATTTAAAAATGGATGACATTGATCGATTATTTATATTATAAACCAAAAGAACTAATAAACACAAGAGCTTAATATTATAAACCAAAGGAGTTGCGAACCCAAGGGAAACCATTACCCAACAAATTATAAACCAAAGGAATTGGTGAACCTGGGTGGAATTGATTTAAGATTGAGATAATTGTCGCCACAATGTGACGCTCACCAACTATGACCATGGTTGGCCATGGGTGATTTTCATATTGAGACAATAATGTTTGTCGACGTGAAATTTGGATCGTTGGATGACATTGATCGACATTATTATATAAACCAAAATAACTAATAAAACCAAGGGTTTAATATTATAAACCAAAGGAATTGGTGAACCCAAGGGAAAACCATTACCGAACAAATTATAAACCAAAGGAATTGGTGAACCCAAGGGAATTCATTTAAACATTGAGACAATTGTTGTCATTATTCATATTATAAATCAAAAAAACTAATAAACCCAAGGGTTTAATATTATAAACCAAAAGAATTGGTGAACCCAAGGAAAACCATTACCCAACAAATTATAAACCAAAGGAATTGGTGAACCCAAGGGAATTGATTTAAACATGGATTACATTGATCGGTTATTTATATTATAAACCAAAAGAACTAATAAACACAAGGGTTTATATTATAAACCAAAGGAATTGGTGAACGCAAGGGAATTGATTTAAACATTCAGACAATTGTTGTGACAATGCGACGTTCGACCAACGATGACCATGGTTGGCCATGGGTGATTTTCATATTGAGACAATGTTTGTCAGAATGTGACATTTGATCATGGATGACATTGATCGATTATTTATATTATAAACCAAAAGAAGTAATAAACCCAAGGGTTTAATTTTATAAACGAAAGGAATTGGTGAACCCAAGGGAAAACCATTACCTAACAAATTATAAACCAAAGGAATTGGTGAACCCAAGGTAATTCATTTAAACATTGAGACAATTGTTGTCAGAATGCGACGTTCGACCAACTATGACCATGGCTGGGCATGGGTGATTTTCATATTGAGACAATGTTTGTCAGAATGTGACATTTGATCATGGATGACATTGATCGATTATTTATATTATAAACCAAAAGAACTAATAAACCCAAGGGTTTAATATTATAAACCAAAGGAATTGGTGAACCCAAGGTAATTCATTTAAACATTGAGATAATTGTTGTCATTATTCGTATAAACCAAAAGAACTAATAAACCCAAGGGTTTAATATTATAAACAAAAGAATTGGTGAACCCAGGGAAAACCATTACCCAACAAATTATAAGCAAAGAGATTGGTGAACCCAAGGAATTGATTTAAACATGGATGACATTGATCGATTATTTATATTATAAACCAAAAGAACTTATAAGCTAAAGGGTTTAATATTAAAAGCAAAGGAGTTGGTGAACCCACAGGAAAACCATTACCCAACAAATTATAAACCAAAGGAATTGGTGAACCCAAGGGAATTGATTTAAACTTTGAAACAATTGTTGTCACAGTGCGACGTTGGACCAACTATGACCATGGTTGGCCATGGGTGGTTTTCATATTGAGACAATATTTGTCAGAATGTGAAATTTGATCATGGATGACATTGATCGATTATTCATATCATAAACCAAAAGAACTAATAAACCCAAGGATTTAATATTATAAACCAAAGGAATCGGTGAACCCAAGGGAATTGATTTAAGCATTAAGACAATTGTTGTCATTATTCATATTATAAAATAAGAACTAAACCCACGGGTTTAATATTATACACCAAAAGAATTGGTGAACCCAAGGGAAAACCATTACCCAACAAATTATAAACCAAAGGAATTGGTGAACCCAAGGGAATTGATTTAAACATAGATGACATTGATCGGTTATTTATATTATAAACCAAAAGAACTAATAAACACAAGGGTTTAATATTATAAACCAAATGAATTGGCGAACCCAAGGGAAAACCATTACCCGACAAATTATAAACCAAAGGAATTGGTGAACCCAAGGGAATTGATTTAAACATTGAGACAATTGTTGTCATAATGCGACGTTCGACTAACTATGACCATGGTTGGCCATGGGTGATTTTCATATTGAGACAATATTTGTCAGAATGTGACATTTGAGCATGGATGACATTGATCGATTATTCATATTATAAACCAAAAGAACTAATAAACCCAAGGGTTTAATATAAAACCAAAGGAATTGGTGAACCCAAGGGAATTGATTTAAACATTGAGAAAATTGTTGTCACAGTGCGACGTTGGACCAGCTATGACCATGGTTGGCCATGGGTGATTTTGATATTGAGACAATATTTGTCAGAATCTGACATTTGATCATGGATGGCATTGATCGATTATTCATATTATAAACCAAAGGAACTAATAAACCCAAGGGTTTAATATTATAAACCAAAGGAATTGGTGAACCCAAGGGAAATCCACTACCTAACGAATTAAAAACCAAATGAATTGGTGAACCCAAGGGAATTGATTTAAACATTGAAAATCTCAGATGATTCTTTGACTTCTAAACAGATCTTGCACATTTCTTTCTGAGGAGGGGGATGCTCAAATAAATTTATATTCTACATTAGTTATTAGATAAATTTTATGAAAGGAAACCTAAAAAACATTAAGAGTATGTCAGTATGTGGATCCCTCGCCTTACAAACAAAAAAATCTCGACATCAATTTAATTTTCTTCATTACATGACTTTATAATTAAATAATAATAATAATTAATATTACACAATTATTTTAATTAAAAATAAAAATTAATTTAATTTTTATAATTAAAATAAAAATTTTATTTAATTATTATATTTTAAATTATATTAAAAAAAAATTATTAAATCATATAGAATTTATTAATTTAATTATTATATTTTAAATTATATTAAAAAAAATTATTAAATCATATGGAATTTATTAATATAATTTTAATTTAATATATTAAATTGAAGAATTTTCATATATTAATATTTTTGTTTCAAAAATACATTGTTAAATTATATAATTATATATATATATATATCTATATAGTAGTTAAAGTTAATATTTAAGCCTTAGGTTTTAGATTGGGATGAATTTGATAAAAAGAGATAATGGGATTATTTTATATATATATATATATATATGAAATATTTTTAATTAAAATTAAAAAAAAAATTATATATATCTAGAGAGAATTATAATGTTTTTAAGTTATAAGTGAAGTATATTAATTTATTTCAAAATTCACATAATTTAAATAAAAAAATTATAAATTAAAATTCTCAAAAATTTAATTAAAAATATGATCATTTAAAATTTATTTAAATAATAAAACTTATGCTAAATTTATTATAATTTTTTATAAATGTATAAAAAATTAAATATAATCTGAATATGATAACGACATTAATATATATAAATACAGAAAAAGAGATTAAAATGTAAATAGATGTATAACAAATTTATTATAAAATTATAATAAAAATAAAATTAACGTTTCACAACGTGAGACAGAACACCATTAAAAAAAGGTTTCAGTCAAAAATGGTACCAAAAAAAAAGATACAGAGAACCACAAAGCTCTTCCCTTGGTCTATGCTGGGGAGAAATATTTCTGATTGCAATATTGGCATATCGAAACTACATTAGCTTGAAGAACGAGTCGGAGCCAGACGAATAGATAACCATATCAAATAATACAGGAGGAAGACTGGAGGCAACCAAAAAGGAGATCACGACACATAACTCAGAATCAATTATCAATTATTACGAGGCTGGGTCCAGAGAAGTGTGAAAGAAGGGAATTACTGGAGCACAAAGGAACAATTTTTCTGAACAATTTTCTGGTTTTCAATACATCCGACAATGGCTTGAACGGCAAAAAACATTGAGAAACGACTGAATCTAATATACAGTTTTATATTCATTTTGTTTTTGCCTTTGAACACCATAATGCATGTTCAAGTCCAACTGTAACAAAATTACAGAGGAGATGAAGGAAAGAAAACGATTCAAACTTACAGGGAAAACGATGCAAAGGAAACGGTTTCCAGCTGCTTTGTAAACTTCCGCACTACGAGTAGCTGCAAATCTGACAAAACCAAGATCCTTCATCTTCTCTTGAATTGAAGCGTTTCTAACTTTCTAGACATATAGACTATACATATAAGAATCAGTGTTAAATTGTCAGGGGCTATAAAAGGTAAGTCGACAATTTCATGAATATGATACATCTACAAATTTCCCAAAGTTCCGTTAGGAAAAGCTTAAACCTTAGACCTGCATCTTCTATAACAGGAAAAGGCAAAAATAATGGCAATTTAAATATAAGATTCATAAAATTAGTGATGAGAACATGCAAGCTTTTCTGAATTGTTTCAGGAGTATAACAACAAAAGAGGAAAGACGAAATCAAGAATCTGTGAAGCTGCTAAACAAAATTCCTTAATTTTTCGAGTGCATTGATGTAGTCATTGAGTGCCCGTTCGTGCTTAAGCCAACGGGTAATGCTACTGATTTTAAAGGTAGTCTGATCAGTAAAATATTCTGATGGAAATTTATCTAATCTCTGCTTAAATTTCAGGTTCATAAAGCTCTTCCAAAACGCTGTGTGAAGAAGCTTATGAATTATATCTATACCTTGTTAACTTAATTCTGAACCCCGAACTGTAATTTCTGTGCTCAAAGGCTCTTCAATACAGGAAAACGGTCTTCCGCTTCCCTTTTGCATAAAGATTGCCGAATTAATGGAACTTATGTTCAAGAAACCTGTTATTTATTCGCATAAGACTCTGGCTAACATTCCGGAGTCTGGTTACGAATATCAACACAGAATTCACTTGACCAGAACGGCAAAGGAAACTGGTAGGTGTACATGCACAGCATAAAGTTTCCTCTCACGACGCCTTCAAACACTTGGCATAACCGTTATCCGCTTTGAAACGATTGACCACGGCACCCACAACGTTTCCTCTCACGACCTGTCCCTGTCCGACACTTTGCATAACCGTTTCACACACTTGGACAAGGGTTAATGTTTCAGTTTCATTCGAAATGTTAATCTTGATAGGTGGCAATTAATAAATGGCACAGTAAATTTTTAATCAAGATTTGTAAAAAATTAATTTAAGTACGGTTTAAACATGTGATTTAGATATGCAAGGAAGTTAGTGGGGCAGATTTGATCCATTGATTGAGTGGCGACGACCAGAATATACCGGCATCTTTCAATCTAGACCATCAGATCAAAAAGATTAATTAGCCTAATCACAAAACATGCTCCTTCCGATAGGGGGTTACGCCTATCGGTGTAATTATTAATTTGTATTTTTTAAATGTAATAATTAATATTATATTAATATACAAAATAATATTAATATAATAAGTATAATTATATAAATAAAAAATAATATGACTATTATTATTTATATAGTTATTATTAATAAAAAATAGTTATTTTTAATAAAATACACTTAATAGTTTTTTTAAGCTATTCTAAATTCTATTAATTAGCAAAATATGTTGCATTCATGGTCTGAGGTGAGGAATTTATCCAATTTTTTCTCGCAATTGTCTCTAAAATAGAAAAAAGAGAGGTTGCCCATAGCAGGGAAACCAACCCTTTAAATGTCTAGAAAAGTTTGAAACCTCTATCTTCGCTAAAACATTAAGTAAAACTGAAAAAACTATAGACCTTCAGTCCTTGCTTGTTTCCTCATGTTGGTTTGTCTCATGTTCCGTCGATGCTTCCTCTGTCATTGGGCACCCGTAGATACGAGCTATTTCTTCTTCCTCCTCTGTGAAGACGTGAGGGACCTTGGGCGACGCTTCATTCTCATTGAACCTGCTCCAAACACCGTTAGAGTAATGCCAGAGGTTGGGAATGAACACAGAGGAGGCCTTGACAGGCAGACGTTCCAACTTCTTGGGCGGAGGCGTTATGGTATTTCTGCTTGACTTTGGGCGGGGGTGGCATGGAGGGCTCAGCATTGGCGGTGAGGGAGGCCGCAGAAGGAGCAGAAGGAACGATCGAGATGGAGGAGCCAACATAGGTCATGGCAACAGACTGAGCGAGGGTAGAGGAGGGTGCTTCTGCAACATTAAAGAATCTGTCGGTTGAGTCCCTGGTCAGCCTAGCAGGTAGTGCACTCGGGACACTGCCTCTGCGAGGTTTTTGGCACTGCCTCAGCACCATGGAGATGCAGGCGAAGCGGGAGACCGGTCTGAGGTGCAGAGAGCACGCAAAGCAGGGGAGGTGAGCTGCGACGAAGCTGCATGGGAGAGCGAGGGAAAAATTGCGATGGAGATGGCTGTGCAGAGGCTTTATGGATGTGCCCCTTCAATCGAGGATACAGTTGGCAACCACCTGAAGCATTAACGACATTGAATGCATCCTGGAGCGTTGGCCGCCTATCATGGCGTCGCCGATCCCATGCCGAATGCATCATTGCACGCCTTGGGAGAATACATCGGTGCTATGGAGAGCCCTTCCGTCACGTCACCCAGATATGGGAGCTTGAATGTAAGAAAACTTACTTTGACGAAGGAATATAGAGGATCTGCATTCCAATTGAAGCAGATCCGGAGATGTAGCCCTAGAAAGATGGAGGGGTGAACTTCGTTACCAATTATTTGTCTCTCTCTTACATACGTGTTTGTGCTGCTTGATATGTTAAGTTTAGTTATTTATGTTTACGTGTTTATGCACTCTAATCGATTGACTAACATTGTTTACTTGTTTATGCACTCTAATCGATGGACTAACATGCTCATTTAAACCTGTATAAGCCATAATCAATTAAAAGATCTTAATACCAATGGTTAGAGTAGTACTCGACCAGTAATCAGATCTAAAAACACTTAATAGTTATTAATGTGATAAGTAATGGATAAATTCTTATAAACATTTATATATACTAATAATATCAACCATATTAATAAATAAAACTTATATCAACCACATTAATAACATATACACCAATAATATCAACTACATTAATAAATATTATTATGCTAATATTAAAATATTTTAAATTTAAATATAATAACATCTCAATAAAGTAATAATAATAGTAATGGACTCTGAAACAAATCGCGCCAACCCTCTTTAAATATTAAAAGTCATTGAAATGGTTACCTAACTTTCTTAAATATAACGTGCATTCCGGTAAAATTTAAAGGAAAATGAACTTGTGAGTTCTTCACGGCTTGTCCGGGTTCATCAACGTATTTGAAAACGATAGGCTTTGATTTTGGATATCCAAGAAAATGTATGTAGGGATTGATTGGATCGCATGCAGGGTTGGAATTTCAATAAATGATTTTGATGGTTTTTTTAAACGTATTTAATAGTCAAATTATTTGGTGATGAGGAATTTGTTTGAAATATTATTTTTGGAATTTAACTGTGTTAAGTAAGTTATTTTGATGGTTTTTTAAACGTATTTAATAGTCAAATTATTTGGTGATGAGGAATTTGTTTGAAATATTATTTTTGGAATTTAACTGTGTTAAGTAAGTTATTTATGTATGACTATTTTTATGAGAAATAGTAATAACTTGTATTAGGTAATTCAGACTTTTCTAGAGGTTACTCATTTCAGAATTTTTCGGGCTCAAGGGAGCTTCACTATAGAATTTTCCTCACAATAAAGCCCACTTAACTTGCTACCTCATTTGCAAAACCTTAGCAATTATTTAAGTATGAGGAGTTTCCCAAAACATTATATTAGATATCATTTTTGAGATTTAATAGTTTCAAGTAAGTCATTTTTCTATAACCATTTCCATAAATGAATGTTGAATTTCAAACTAGAATTTCAATATAAACTTATTCATCAAATTTCAATTTTTAATAGTATTTGATAAGAAAAACACCCGAGATCAAATTCCATTCCTGATGACATGGACAGTTGGAATTTTAATACAGATTTACTTGTTAAATTTCAAGAAATGATTTTTGATAGTTTTCTAAATTTTTAAAATATATTTAACAGCCAAATCACTTGGGGACTAGCAATTTGTTTGTCAAATTCCATTCCATGTGCGTTGCAACTTGCTCCTATCTACCAACAACGTTAGCATGTGAACCATATTTAATGTTATTGTCAGTTGCCTCTCTGGACTCTGTACTCCTTTTACAGCTGCCATGCTTGTGAACGCATAGATATCACTCTATATATACCAAAGGTGACCGGGAAGTTGGATCAAATCTGCAGTCTTGCCCTGTGTTGAACGATATTGGTCCATGGCTTCCAATTTCCAAAAGCAACCCATAGTTCGATTATGTAGTTCTGATATTTGATGAGATACTAACTGGCAATCTTAAATCTTCAATGATCTTGGTGCGTCTATTCTAAAAGCATTCAGTGGTTCGATTCTGTAATTCTGGTTTTTCTTGCCAGCCCATAAGATTACATATCATGGACCTCAATTCGCCTATGAATCTGGGCATGGGTGACCATGAAATATTGGAAGGGCGAGGGCAGCCAGTAAACCCCATCAGTCAGGCTATCAGCAGCTCGCTTTTGTCTCTCTCCGTAAATGTGGTCTTTGAATTTGAAGAACCCATAGCAGATGTGCCTCGCTTCACGAAAGCCGTTATTGATGCGGCCTTGCCTAGGAACCCTCTGTTCTCTTGTATTATGGTGATTTTGCTATTCCAATGGTCAATGTTAATTATAGTTTTTATTTATATAATTTTCATATCGAATAATGGATAATGATATTTAATATCGATAAATGTTTTTGGATTAATCACATTATTAAGATTTGGTTCAAATTTTAAATAATTAGAATATATGATTATCTTGAAATCTTTAAATACTATCTGAATGTACATTTCTGCCTCTAGAATTATTTAGAAAAATATTTTCAGATTTGTTTCAAACTTTTCAATCCAATTAATGTAGTTCATCATCGAACACAAAAATATGTATTGTTTTAACCAAGTAATATGTTTCTATTATTCTGTTTTTATATAACTTGGGGATTTCTATTTTGCAGAAAGAAGATGATCTAGGAGTTGTACGATGGGAGAAAACAACGGTGAACACCAGTGACCACACATTTATTGCGGAGTTCCCTCCTGACCAGGAATCATACGATGCTTGTGTGCATGATTATATTTCTAAATTAGCCCTAACGCCTTTCGATCCCTCACGTCCTCTCTGGGAATTCCACTTCCTGAACTACAAAACGAACAAGGCCAAAGCCACCATGGTTTTTAGGTTCCATCATGCCCTTGGGGATGGTATTTCTTTCATGTCGGTATTGTTTTGTATTGCCAAGAGAGTCGACAATCCTCATCTCCCACCCACCTTTCCTACTGCGCCCAAACCTAGTATTCAATCCAGTCACTCCGGCATTACCCTTGTAGCTACATTTATTCAAACCCTATGGTATATGATGCTCGTATTGTGGTACACATTGGTTGATGTGATAAGCTCTTCACTGAGAATGAAAGGATGGATTGACGATAGCCAGATGCCTATTCGGGGACCTCCTGAGGTTAAAAATGAGCCCGTTGCTCTTTCTTCTGCTTCGTTTCAGCTGGAGGATCTCAAACAAATTAAAAATTCTATAGGAGGGGTATGTAAACCCCATACAGTACCCACAACACTAATTCATATTGGCTAGTTGACATGTATACTAACTAGCTGTTTTCTTTTAATTTTCTCGACAGACTGTGAATGATGTGATAACAGGAATAGTTTTCTATGGCGTGCAACGCTATTTGCAGATTCGCTTCTCCGCTAGTATGTTACTGTGACCCTTTGATTTATAGCTAATATTAAGTTTAGCTCTATCCTTGAAATAAACACATATGTTTTTTTCTACATTATTTAAATTCTACTTATACAGCTTTTAACAGTTCATGAATTATTCTTTGGGGCGCAGTTGCAGAATATGGTTTACAAGATGCTTATGAAAAGAGATTCGAAATGCCAGAGGACACCATTATTAATCAAATGAAGAAATTAAAACTCACAGCCCTATGTTTGATAAACATGAGAGTATTGGCTGGAGTACAGGTCCTTTTAAACAAACAACTTCTCACACTTCAAATACGTTGATTTATTCAGTTAATTGTGTTTTTCCTAGACGATCTAGTCATGACTTAAACTGTGCAGAACATGGACGAGATGTTGAAACCAAACGCTGAGGCGCCGTGGGGAAACCACTTTGGATTTTTGGCTGTGCGGGTACCTATACTAGGTCACCTGGAGAATCCTCTGGAGTTTGTGAGAAGGGCAAAGAGCGAAATGGACAGGCATAAAATATCTTTAGGTGTTTTCATGAGTGGAAAAATAATGGCATATCTAGGATGGTTGAAAGGACCACAGGTACGTTTAACAGAGGATCCACTTTATCAACTAATATTTTGCTTAAACATTGTTTCTTAATTCAAGCTTTTTGATACAGGGTGTCTCTAGATATTTATACAATTTCCTTGCTAATTCAACGATTGCAATATCAAATATGATTGGCCCAACGGAAAAGGTGGCAATTGATGGGAATACCATAAAAAGCTTTTCCTTCTTTGTATCAGGTGCACCTCAGGTGAGTAAACAGAATGCTTAAATTCATCCCTTATGTTTGTTTTTTTTCAAATGAGAACAATGAGATCCAGAGATTTAGGGAGTATATGGGATTGAAATATATATATGATTGAGGAATTTGTTTCATGCAGTCGCTGGAAGTATTTATTGTGAGCTATGCGGGCGTTGTTGTGGTGCAAGTTTACGCCCAAAAGGCTTATGTCGATGCCAATATGTTACGTAAATGTTTCATCGAAGCGTCTCGTGAAATTAAAAAAGCGGCTCTATATAAATGAAAACGAGAGTCATGAATGCACACTGGATACACATTCGAGTGTAATATTGCTAATGTTTCATCCCATTAAGATCTTATAAACCATAAAGCTATATTTTATGGTTGCAATTGACATTCATTCATTTTCTTGGTTCTCATTATTTTGTTGCATGTGATCTGTGATATTTTGAAGGATTGAATTCAGTATTTTAATTAAAGAATTACAGCGGCACATTTCAGCTCTATGTTTGGTGAAATTAGATGTTAATAAGAAACATAAAAGCTAACCCGCCATAAAGTAACACTGAATTCAAAATAATCCAGTTAACGTAACTTTCTCAATAATGTTAATTTTCAGCGTGTCTGTAAATTGCTAGATTGCTTATTAAATTTTAAATTTCATATTGAAAAATCAATATTATTAGAATTAAATTGGAAAATCATATATAAAAATTATATTAAATATATTGTTATTAAATGATTTAAAATCTTGTTTTTTTTTCAAGAGGGAAAAAACGGCTGGTTTATATAAAGTACCAGCGCAATAAGCTTAAAGGTTCAGTGTTACATCTCTTAAAAAAAACAAATAGAAAAGCATCAATTTATCATTCACTTACAGTGTCCAAATCCGTCTATCTCACGTGACCAGAAACTAACATCATCTACTGATCCCCCCTTCAGATGATCGAAAGGGTAAAAGTTCCAATACAGCTTTCTCGTCTCCTATTCAGTTGTTCAAAATTCAAAATAATCTGCCTAGTCTACAAACCGAACCTTACCAGCAGATATCGATGGAATCGTATCGACAGTAGTTCAGCTGTCATATAGCAAAAAGGTAAAAAACATATAGAATGAAGTCATATTGAACCATCCTTCTGCGGCCCATCCAATCATCTGCAGGAAACAATGACAGTTAAGAAAAAAGGACCGAACCCTGAGCACCATTGCCATTTTCCTCAATGAGTTCATAATGTATTTCCCCAAATCTACCCTGCAACCTTTTTTTTGATAATTTGTCGGCTTGATAATTCTTCTCCCTATATATGTGGCTGAAAGAGATGGCAATGAATTTCCCACGCAGAGTTTTTATCCTACCCATCCATGACATTAGGAGTTCTGGATTCAATGCAGTGCCCTTATTGAGGTGCTCTATTACTACTTGTGAATCCTCGAAAATAGACAGTTTACAAACCACAAAAGCCCCCAGAGTGCGAGAGACTCTGCCCTCATGTTGCTATGAATGCCTCCATACCAGTGAATCTTGTATTGGCAAGATGGGGTGATCAACAAATAAGCCCCACAGCCACATCTGTGATTCTGGGCAGCCCCGTCAAAGAACCTAGCTAGATAGTTAATCTCATGGGGGCGGTTTCTGATAGATAAATCTTTTGGAAGTTTGTCTTCAATCTTCATATTTTCCCATGGAGAAAGACTTGATTTCCAATCCAATCCAGCGTTCTTACCTGTTCTTTGAAAATCCAACGGTTTATACACAACCACAGATTCCAGTGAAATATGATAGGAATAACCTTATATTGCTTTCCCTTCTCTATCCACCATATGAAACAGTCTTCAGAATTATCATATTCAGGTAAATCAAAATTAAATTTATTACATATGAGTTTTGGAGTCAACCTGGAAAAGGGGCAATCATAGAATAGAGGCTTGTTGTCTTCATTTGCGCCTCCACAAAGACCACATCTTCCCGGTCCTTGTATCCCTCTGTGTTGTAGGTTATTCCAAGTTAAATTTTTATCTTGCCAAACCAGCCAATAAAAGATGATTTGCTTCTTTTGAGCCCTTGAGCCCCACAAGTCCTTAATCCATCGAGGAGTCTCTGATCCGAAATGTGCTACCATCATTGTGTTGTATAGTTCCTTTACTATGATTTGTTCTTTATGCAATTTACCGCACCATCGAATCCTGTCACCCTTTAAGTTTCTGTAGATGCCCAGGCTTCGTAAGTAATCATAATATGCTATCCAGTCGATCTCAAGCCACGCAGGAATGCCAATCCTGTTAGCGGAAAACCAGTAGGGGATCTCTTCATTCCAGTTTATAATTTGTCCTAAGAAAAAATAACCTTTCTTGTGGAGAAAATTTAAGAACCCCGCACTAATATTTGAATTGCTGGAAGGGCCTCCAAGACCAGCTTGAGGATTTGATCCCCGCCACCAAATTGCCAACATAATTTCTCTTTAAACTGTGGCCATAAATTTCTGAAACATTTCCATATGGGGGATCCTTTCTGTACTAGAAGATCAGATTCAATGAATAGTTTTTCGACCAACTTAAACTTGAAATATTTATGTTCCATTATATCCTTCCACGTTCCAGATAATTTTAGGCACCTCCACATCGACTTCATCAGAAGTTCCTTGTTAAAATATTCCATCTCTATGATCCCCCATCCGCCCAGCTCCTTAGGCTTTGCGATCTTATCCCATTTGGCTAGGTGATAGGATCCTTTCCCCATACCACCCTTGCAAATAAAGTCTGCCATCAAGCCTCGAATTTTCATTATGATCGTCCGAGGAAAACACATCAGATGAGCCGAGTAGATTGTCATTTGTTGTAGAACTGCCTGGGTCAAGACCAATCGACCTCCTCTGGTCAACCATTTGTTGAACTAGTTATGTATTCTCTTTTGAAATTTATCTAAAATCCAGTGCCAGTCCCCCACAAAGTATTTAGTGGCTCGAAGTCGAAACCCCAAATAGGTGATTACGTCTTCCAACTTAGTCACATTAAAATTGAAAAGTCTCTGAATATAATCAATAAAATCAGGGGAGCCATTCGAGTGATAAAAACATGATTTGCCTGAATTGGCTTTCATTCCAGAGGCAACACAAAAATTTCTAAGAATCCCTGCCAATGTCCCCCATCTATTCTGAATCATCACTCCGAAGAAAAGTACATCATCCACAAAAAAATTATGTGATGTATCCCCTTTGTTGGTTATTCGGATGCCTTTAAATTCATCATTGTGCACCGCCTTTTTAATATTTAGGTTGAGGCCATCCATCACAAGTATAAACAACAACGGTGATAAGGCACATCCTTGCCTTAGTCCCCTACTAGGCCTAAAAAAAGTCGATGACGATCCATTTACAATAACAACCATCGAGGTTGAATTTATGCATCCCATCACCCAATCAATCATCCCGGGGGCCACTCCAATCTTGTGGAGAATCAGGGTTAAAAAGCTCAAGTCGACTCTATCATAGGCTTTTCTCAAATCGACTTTCATGATCTCCACCTTTAGCTTCCTTGTCACTATAGAGTGCATCAGTTCATGTGTAATGGCCACGGCGTCGTGTATACTACGACCCGGTAAGAACCCGGACTGTTCAGGCGAGATAAACATGGCTAATATATCCTTCAATCGGTCTTCCAGGAATTTAGACCTGATTTTATATAATGTATTACATAATGATATTGGTCTGTAGTCTTCAAATCCTATGGGGTCTTTCTTTTTCAGAATAAGGACAAGGAACGTTGCGTTAATACCACCTTTGAACTTTCCCGTGTTTTTTACTTCTTTTATCATATCTGTTATGTCAGATAAAAAAAAATCAGAAAAATGGATAAAGAAGTCCAGTGTCCATCCATCCGGACCCGGACTCTTATCTGAAGGGAAGGATTTAAGAACAGCAGACACCTCAGCAGTGGTGATCGGACGCATCAGTCTGTCATTTTCACTATCTCCAAACATGCGGGGAAAAGCCTCTAGTGTTGATAGTTGTTCAGTGATATAATTACCTTCCTTGCATTTAATACTGTTCCCAGAATATTTGACTGTGGCTTCCTGAATGCCCTCTGTGGAATTAATAGACTCCTCATTTACCTCCAGGTCCCATATTGCATTTGTTTTTTTCCTTCCATTAGCAAAGTGATGGAAGAATTTAGTATTTTTATCGCCTTCCTTAATCCAGGTGGCCCTACCCTTTAGGCGCCATGCCAACTCGTGAACCAATAATATCTTCCTCCTCTCATTTTCCAAGCTCTTGAGTTGGCTCCAAATGTATGGGGTCTACACACCGGCCTCGTAATCCTTAAGGATCTTAGAAATCTCATCGTTTATTTGTTTTAGCTCCTTCAATAATCTGTGTTTTTATGCTTTCTCCCAGATCTTTACTTTTAATTTAAGGCTATGTAGGAATCCAACCATTCTATCCATCCCCTTATAGCCGATTCCATCAAAAACTTCAGCCATGTGCTTACGGACCAAATCGTTAAAGCTCTTGTTGTCTAACCAAGCCCTGTTGAATTTGAAGGGTCTCCCCTTCATATGATTTTCAAACTTCCAGTCCACCGTTATTGGCCGATGATCAGATATAGTAAGGTCCAAGGCCCTCACGTGAAGTCCCCCCATCAGTGGCAAGGGGGATGCCTGAACCATTATTCTATCAATTCTTTTCCCAATAAGTTCATCCCCTTCACGACCATTGAACCAAGTCGGCTCCTCCCTTTCCAGTTTGAGGTCAATAAGATTTGATGCTTTGAAAAGATCAAATAAAAAGTCTTCGTTTGGGTCCTTCCTTCCCCGAGCTCCCCAGGTCTCCTCCTCCCGAATCGTACAATTGAAATCCCCAGCCCAAATGTTGTTATCCAGTGCTAATAGGCCACAAGGAGCCACCTTACCCCAAAAAGTTTTCTTGTCTTTATACGAAGCATAAACATTCATCAAATTGATCTGATTCCGAATACCTCTGATGAATCCAGTCAAAATAATACCGCCAATGAAGCTGAAAGCCGTCAGCATGAACTTACTTGGATCCCAAATAGCCGCGAGTCCACCCAACCGACCCGCAATGTCAGTAGCGACCATGTTCCAATCTGGAAACATTCCCCGACATGTAGAAAGAGTGCGGTCAATAGAATTAATGGTTTCTTGAAGGAAAATAATAGAAGGAAAAATAGAACACAACAAATTCCGTAGCGAGACCACCTTCTCTCTTCCCCCCACCCCCTGAATGTTCAATGAGAGAAAGATCATGGATCACCCACAGTGGCAGGGGCGAATGCTCTAAGGACCCGGTCCAGTGCCAAGGTAACCGCCACGTCATGGAAATTACCCTCAAGTTGATTGATGATAGAGTCAACTCAGGCTGATCTATTTTTCCCTCGAGGTCTACGTTTCCCCTTTTTAGTAACATTAAAAGTGGAATAAGGGCTCAGAATGCAAGTAGGGGAGGAAGGATGGCCGACATCAACAGTAAGAGGAATCATCTCGGCCACTGGGTTTTGTGAAATGAAATCCAAATCACTCCCTATGGAGTTGTGAGGAGAAAGGGGAGAAGAGAATTCAAATGATGGGGATGAGCAGGGAATAGGATTTTGAGAGTCCAACAGGGAATATGGATGAAAGGGGGCTCCATTCGAATCAGGTAGGAGTATGGGGGTACGATCGCATGGTCTAAGTCCTGGACCCAGATCGGCCCGTGAATCGGAAGGGGAGCCAATAACAACAGCTTCGTCTCCAGGTGAATCAGTTTCCTCTGCCACACCTCCCAAACCCCCCAAAAAGTGAGAATTAAAATTCAGAGAATTATAATTAGGCTTTATGAGAGTCTTACTCGGTTTGTTTGGCAGTGAGGGAGATTGTGTAGATTGTCCGAGATCTCAAGCAACATGCTCCTTCGTCCCACCACCCCGCTTGAAAGAATCCTTGAAAAGTTAGCAGCATCGCATTAGATGCCCCGTCCTATGGCACAAATGACAGTGAAATGTGAGCTGCCAATAGTGATGGTGGAAAAACCCCGCTCAACCCACAATCACACTCTCTATGTGCATATAAAAATGCATCCCAAATTCTAACCCAAGCTATTTCCAAATCTGGGCAATTATTTTCAAACCAAGCGGAAGCTTATTTCATTTAATGGTTATAAAACCCACAATTCAACTACATATGTAGAAGTTGTCTTCACTTTATTTGCAATGTGATTATAAATCATAATTAAACCTCTATGCAAGGGTTCTCTCTTTTCATTTATTCCCAAGCAAAATAATCTCGTCCTTACATCTTTGATGCTCATCCTCGGAACTATATTTTTAATGTTTGACCCTTATAAATTATAACCACAATGTTTACAAGATCCACCTCATCAATTTTAGTTTTGTGGCTTAAATCCAATAAACCACATTTCTACTCATATAAATATCATAACCCCTATCATTCACTTCTATGGGTTAACTTCAATAAACCACATGTATGCTCATGACTCACACTTCCATTTCATTTTAATTAAAAAACCAAATATCAATATGAAAAATTGGCTTGGGTCCCACGACAATTCACTTACCTCCTTAATCTTCACGCAGCTTCACTTATGATCCCACGGCAGTCACAACACATCGCCCCATCATATGAAATCCAATGGATATCGCATTCAACTTACACCCGTGACTTATCACACAAAAAGAACACGAAATTCATGGTTTTTAGAAACCACCTCTACCTTACGTGTCAATCTTAGACTGATATTGCGTTTGAAACTGAATTACCACTTACCAGACTTATGGTCGCACGAAAACCATATGTCATCTCCGGAAACCACTTCACGGTTCTGTTTACCTTCACAGCTCTACGCCTTTGAACAAAGCACATTTGCCGCATCTTAAATCACGATTCCGCTTATATTAATCAGTTTTTATTTTTTTTTGAACAGAACTGTAGTTCTAATTCAAAATCTGTGCCTTCCAAGCTCCACCTTTTCAGTCTTTTGTCCACATTTTAAACTGTGCTATTAACCAACGCATTTTCCTTTGAAGGTCCGCCTTCATCTCTTCGCTACGACTTCATAAATCCGAACAGGGTTTAAACCAACACATCCATCATTCATCTCTGTGCTTTATTTTCCTTCGACCGCTTGTAGCATATACGCATCAGCCTTTGTAATGCGACCAGAGTTGTATAGTCTTCAACCACGCACCGTGGTTCAACTTTATCCTTCATGCAATCAACTATAAGTAAACTTGCAAATGCAATTTCGACCTTCCCAATCTCTCTTCCCTAATCGAATGTGTAATAATTCAGGCAAATTTATGCTTCAAGTTAAATGTCTGCAGCAATTTCTTTAAATAGCATCAATCTTCTCTCTGAGATCAATGCTAAGTTGCTAAATCACACAACACTCAATTAAATGAATTTTCACACAATCAAACATGTAAATTGAATACTAATGGACATAATTCTTCTCTGTTTCGTTAATCCCATTTGCACACACAAACTTATACAATAAATCTGCACACAATATGATTCATAATTGAAATACAAACTCAAGGATCAAGTTCCCTTACATTAAACCAATATCTATATGGATTTTCCCGGCCTGATCTTCTGTATCAGTGGCCTCTTTCCTATTCTACTACCCCAAGGCTTACAAGCAAAAACCCTGCTTCTACTCTTCTCAATCTCTACTAATTTCTACTCTGTTTTTATTGCCTTAGAGGCCTGCATTTTATACAAGAAAGGTCCTGAATCTATTTTAGTTTTCATTTCCTGTATTATCTCAACAAAAATCCTAAAATCACTATTGAATCCCTAAGGATCCTCTTTCACCCATAATTAATGAAACCAATCTCTAATTTAGACTTTACAAAATCTTTCAATCCCTATGTACTCTCACTTAATCAAATTCTCTCATGTTCTCAAACAATCAAGAACATTTACAATTCCCTCACAAAATTTAATTAAAATCATTAAAACCCACTCAAATCATTTACAAAAATCCAGCTCCTTTAAAAACTTAAAAACCCCTAAGTTTAATAAAAATTCATGGATTTTTCTTTTAGCCTAATGCTCCTGCATCAGACTCCCAAGTTCAAAATTAATCATGATCTCTTGATCATGTGTCTTTAATCTCTGCCTCCTGGATCCCATAGTTTGTTTTGCTGCTGTCCAACAGTTGCATTATTCTTCAACTGCACTTCTCCAGGTTTCCATATCTTGTTCTGCAATTTGCCTCTAGCTATGCTTTCATATTCTTTCCTTGTCTTTCCTTTGCTGAAATTTATTTGCTATATTGCTGCTATCTGTTGCTTCTGAGACACCTTCATCATCAGTCTTCTAATGTTTTCAATTTCTTTGTCCAGCTTATCTCTTGTCTGGAAATTATTTCTGCCTCTTCTTGCTGCTTTCAATTCCTGTAGCTGTAGCTGCTTTTGTTGCTGCTCTTACTGTCCCATATGTTTTTTCTCCTGCAGATGTCACCTCCCCGATTATTGCTGCCTCCCAAACTTCCTGAATATCTCTTAAGATATCTCCCTCTGCAACAATTTTATTCTGCTCATCACCTGCAAATATATCTTCAAAAAATAAATTATCATTTAATTCTCTACATGCAGTAACATACTCATTCAGTATACTAGTAAGCATAATCAAATTTGACAAACTAATATATGCGCCTCTCACAACTTCAGGCAATTTTACTCTAGTGTCTGTAATTCCTTCCTCTAGTTTAAATGTTTCCAACAAACATTTCAGCCATCTCTGTTGTATTTGTTTCACATCATCAGTATGTTGTAATTTAGTTTCAGCATATCCCTCTTCTTCCTTGACAATATTCAGTAATTGTCTTCCACCTTCTTGATTGATTCTGGCAATCAAATCAATTTCTTCAAATTCTGCATTTTCATCTTCTATCAGAATAGAATTTTTATTTTCCACCACTGTGGTAATTCTGAAAGTCTGCCCCACAGTTTTCTCTTGGCCCATCAGACAAGCCAATTCTTCCTTGTCATCAACAGTAACAAGTTTATGCATATGAGACATGACTGTCTCACCTTCTTTCTGCAGTTCTAAGTCTCTTTCAAGACCCAAAAAATCTTCATTATCTTTCTCCTTTGACAACACATCAGTATGTTGTTCTGATTTTCTTCCTAAATCCTTTGTCAGCACATTAGTATGCTGATTTGCATCCTCCGTGAGACTGTCAGCTAGTCTCTCCTTCTCTCCATCATCTGTTTCATGAATGTCCTTCTGCTGTGATTCACCAAAATGAACTTCTTCATTTTGCTGAATCATTTTCTTGTCCTCTGTTCTCTGATTTTCATTCATGACAATTTTCCTGCCTTGCTTCTTCAGCGAATTATCCTGTGTGTAAGTTCTCTGCTTTTCCAATTCTCTGCTCTGAAGATCTAATTTTCTATACAATTCAACAATTTCAATTGAAGTAGACTTTGGGAACCTCACACTACTTTCCATACCTTCATTTGTTCTTGACCAATCATCAGATGGTCCTTCATTCTCAGCCTCAATATTCTACTGAATATTCTCATTAGACTCCTCTGTCTTCAATTCCTCCTGAGATCTTGCTATCTTAGCATTGATCTGAACAGATTTTAGATTCAATTCTTTCTCATTCTCTTTAACAAACTTTAAAGCTTGTTCATCTCCCTGTGATGTACCTACAAACATACACAACTCATTAGTTTTTAAACCACAAGACTTTTCAGTCTTGGTTGATTTCTCAAGCACTTCCCTTTGAACAAATCTGCATGTGGAATCTTCAAATTCCATCTTTGAATCAAGAGATCTGAGTTCCTTTTTCAATAAGGAAATCTCCTTTTTCCTCCATTTCATCTGTACTAGTTTCCAAATTACTCTCTTTCCCTTCAGTGGAAAGATCCATCCTCCTCTATGGTTTTCCTGTTCTTGCAGCCATTCCCTTAGTACCTCCAGTTGTACTTTCATCACTACAATTTCTCTTTCTCTACCAGTCATCTTACCTTTGTGGTATTCTTCTGAACCTCTTCTTTGATCCTCCATGAGCTTCTCACTCACCATGAATTGCACTAAGGCTCTGCAACAGCAAGCTCTCCTGCTGCCACTTACCTCACCAACCCTTCACTGGACTTGGTCTTTTGGCAAGCACTGGTTCACTATGTTTGGAACCTCTTGAGCACTCTCTTTTTCTCTCTCTAGGCTATACCTTCAACTCACCTTCTCTTAAGAACACTACAACTGTTCTCCCTATTCAACCTTTAGCTGAATATCAGGTTCACTGCCATCACCATCAACACTTTTTCTTCATCATATCTGCAACCATAATTCTGCAATCATAATTTAAAATCAGAAAATTATCTCACCTTTAAGATCCTGCATGATCTTGTTCTCTTCATTTCTGCAAATGTCTGTTCACTGCAATTCTGTGTATTTGTTGCATATCAGATAAAAATCCGATATTCCTTCATTCTCTCATCAAATGCACTCATTCAGATTTAATTAAAAAAATCTTTAATTTCAACAGAGCCTTTCCTGCTCCGATACCACATGATAGCGGGCTTACCCCGCTAAACCCACAATCACACTCTCTATGTGCATATAAAAATGCATCCCAAATTCTAACCCAAGCTATTTCCAAATCTGGGCAATTATTTTCAAACCAAGCGGAAGCTTATTTCATTTAATGGCTATAAAACCCACAATTCAACTACATATGTAGAAGTTGTCTTCACTTTATTTGCAATGTGATTATAAATCATAATTAAACCTTCTATACAAGGGTTCTCTCTTTTCATTTATTCCCAAGCAAAATAATCTCATCTTTATATCTTTAATGCTCATCCTCGGCATTATATTTTTAATGTTTGACCCTTATAAATTATAACCACAATGTTTACAATATCTGCCTCATCAATTTTAATTCTGTGGCTTAAATCCAATAAACCACACGGCTACTCATATAAATATCATAACCCCTATCATTCACTTCTATGGGTTAACTTCAATAAACCACATATATGCTCACGGCTCACACTTCCATTTCATTTTAATTAAAAAACCAACTATCAATATGAAAAATTGGCTTGGGTCCCACGGAAATTCACTTACCTCCTTAATCTTCACGCAGCTTCACTTATGATCCCACAGCAGTCGCAACACATCGCCCCATCATACGAAATCCATCGGATATCGCATTCAACTTACACCCGTGACTTATCACACAAAAAGAACGCGGAATTCATGGTTTTTAGAAACCACCTCTACCTTACGTGTCAATCTTAGACTGATATCACATTTGAAACTAAATTACCACTTACCAGACTTATGTTCGCGCGAAAACCATATGTCATCTCCAGAAACCACTTCACGGTTCCGTTTACCTTCACAGCTCTACGCCTTTGAACAAAGCACATATGCCGCATCTTAACTCACGATTCCACTTATATTAATCGGTTTTTGTTTTTTCTTGAACAGAACTGTAGTTCTAATTCAAAATCTGCAACTTCCAAGCTCCACCTTTTCATTCTTTTGTCCACATTTTAAACTGTGCTATTAACCAACGCATTTTCCTTTGAAGGTGCGCCTTCATCTCTTTGCTACGGCTTCATAAATCCGAACAGGGTTTAAACCAACCCATCCATCATTCATCTCTGTGCTTTATTTTCCTTCGACTGCCTGTACCATATACGCATCAGCCTTTGTAATGAGACCATAGTTGTATAGTCTTCAAACACGCATTGTGGTTTGACTTTATCCTTCATGCAATCAACTATAAGTAAACCTTCAAATGCGATTTTGACCTTCCCAATCTCTCTTCCCTAATCAAATGTGTAATAATTCAAGAAAATTTATGCTTCAAGTTAAATGTCCACAAAAATTTCTTTAAATAGCATCAATCTTCTCTCTGAGATCGATCCTAAGTTGCTAAATCACACAATACTCAATTAAATGAATGTTCACACAATCAAACATGTAAATTGAATACTAATGGAAATAATTCTTCTATGTTTCGTTAATCCCATTTGCACACACATACTTATACAGTAAATCTGCACACAATATGATTCATAATTGAAATACAAAATCAAGGATCGAGTTCCCTTACATTAAACCAATATCTACATGGATTTTCCCGGCCTGATCTTCTGTATCAGTGGCCTCTTTCCTATTTTACTGCCCGAAGGCTTACAAGCAAAAACACTGCTTCTACTCCACTCAATCTCTACTGATTTCTACTCTGTTTTTAATGCCTTTGAGGCCTGCATTTTATACAAGAAAGGTCCTGAATCTATTTTAGTTTTCAATTCCTATATTGTCTCAACAAAAATCCTAAAATCACTATTGAATCCCTAAGGATCCTCTTTCACCCATAATTAATGAAACCAATCTCTAATTTAGACTTTAAAAAATCTTTCAATCCTTATGTACTCTCACTTAATCAAATTCTCTCATGTTCTCAAACATTCGAGAACATTTACAATTCCCTCACAAAATTTAATTAAAGTCATTAAAACCCACTAAAATCATTTACAAAAATCCAGCTCCTTTAAAAACTTAAAAACCCCTAAGTTTAATAAAAGTACATGGATTTTTCTTTTAGCCTAATGCTCCTACATCAAATAGTCAAGGGACTGGCGATGGATATAGCCAACCCATTCCAATTCAATATCAGCTAGAAGTCCCCCATAAAATGTTAATTCAAACAATAACCATGCAATTCTCTTGTCAAATTCCCCTGTACGCTTAGGGTCGACATATTTGAAAGAACCAATGTTGTCCCCAATCACTCTGAATGCCTTGATTGACCAGAACTCCATGGGAAATACAAGGAGTTTAACCCAGTCCAATTTACTCCTTGGGGCATTTCGAAGCGGATGAAATCCCACATGCCACCTATGTAGAGCAAGATAGCACCTCCCTCATACCCAAACGCGATTGAAGACCTCTAGTAGATCCTCCGCCTTGATGAAATGAAAATCAAACCAACCGCCCTCAAGTCTGCTAACTAGTGGCCGATATCCCAACAGTAACTTCCACTCATCCATCAGCCACTATGAAAAATTTTCTTTACAATAGTTGGTGAATTTCCAATGCCCGACGAGGGTTCTCTCCTACAGGATTTCCGCCATATCCCACATTATATCCCTCCCAAAACTCAAAAGACGACACTCTACTCTTGGTTTAAAATTTTTTTCAGTGGCCACCGCCTTTCCTTGATTCACTCCACCGTCCTTCTGATTTTCCAATTCCCTGTAATCAGAGTTGGAAAACACCTTTTGCTTACCTTCAAATATTTCACTTCCCAAGTGTTCGACGCTGTCGCCAAAAGGGTTCCTCAGGAAACCAGGAGAGGTGTTAAGGCCTTCCACTGCTTCAATGGCACGCAGTAGGTCAGCATCAGAAACCTCCCCCTCGAGATCCGCCAAGATATAATGTATGTCCTTCATAGTAAGGTAGAAAAAATGTCCAAAGAACAATAAAGGGGTAGGTAAAGTACGTACAGATTAAATAAATCACTACAGCTTGACACGCAACCTCAGACCTTGAAATAGTTGTATAAAGGTGTCCAAGTACTTCTGAAATAAATGATGTGAGATGTCTAAATGAGGAATCAGCCGAAGGTAGATAAAATAAACCATCCACCACCCCAGATATGGCCAAAGTTAATAATCAATACTTCCCCCGGCCGTCAATATGTTACTTCCGCTGATTTGGTTAGGGCCACCTGTACCCCGCTGGAAAATTTGAATCAAGCAATCCAGTCCACAATATTCGGTACCTCGCCTTCCCTCCAGAATGGCTATCGTGGAAGGACTCGGCTCGAAATATCCTTTGATAACAGCATGAATTCCATTGTTCAAAGATCACAGCAGCAACATATACAACCATTGCATCTCAACCATCGATGACAAATGTGAAAACCGCAGTCTTTGCATGGCCGAGATATTATCAAATTATCCCACCACCAGCTCTAGAAGTTGTTCCAGTAAATTCTAAGAGTAGCATTCAGATTGACCTCTCCGTTATATAGCTCCGCAGTAGAATTGCACTCCACAACGTCATGCAGAGTGTGGTTCATGGAATAATGTGTGAGACACGAGAAATATGCATAAAAATAGTGCATACCATGCTCCAGTCATAACAATCCCATTTAAAAAGCTTCTTAAAAAATCCAAGTGGAACAGGGAGCTATCTCTACTAATTCCATAATCTAGAAAATCATGGGACAATCTCACCGAGCCATTACACGACAATGGGACTGATGTAGTACCCACCCGCATCACCTAACTCCTCCAAAATCACACAGAGCCTGAAACACTTCAACAGTTCAACAAGCAGGCTATGGGGAGCGATAGTCTAAACATCTCATCTAGAAATAATGCAGATAATCCAAGCCTTTCATCTGCAAAATTTCATGATTTTCTCTCTCTTGGCGATCCACACTGATTTTCTGAATCTCCCCAATAAAATATATGCACAACTCTCACTCTTGAGGAAACAACTTTCAATTCACACTTCTAATAAGGAGAATTCAAAGTGTTCAAAGACCAACAAACACTCCATGTCAAAATTCAAATTAATATGCTTCAAAGCATGAAAACTCATTATTTCTCGGTGTTTTTTTCAAGGCCATATATATTCATGTCTAGAGCTGAATACAATGAGGATATTCAAGAAACTCTTATTTATATTGATATAGATTGTAACTAATATATGTTGTAACTAGTAATATAGATTTCATTAAAAGAAACAAAAAACGTGTTTGTATAACACCTTTTGTGGCCTGTAATATCCCATATCTAAGCCTTGACCATATTTTTCTCAACGAATATTGGTTTGGTATGAAAATATACGCCTATTATAGCTGAAAATATACGCCTATTATTACAGCATCTCTGATTTTCCCATGACAGAGTCCCCAATAATCACCATATTGAAAATGTAATCAATCTTCTCTTGTTCATGTCCACATCTCATTACCATGACGAGCTACAGACAACTATCGAATCTAATCTCTTCAACAATGAAACTCTGCCAGAGCTCTTACTTCATATAGGTCCTTCCATGGATCGATCCATTTAACCTTCCTTCACTTTAATCAGTAGTACACTTGCCACTATACATAATTTTTTTTAAAGAGCCAATACTGATTAGACCAAATTCCTTTTCACACAGTAAATCAATAGTTTTTTGAGGACCGAGATCCCCAAATGGAAATATCGTTGAACCTATCAATCACAACTCTGAAAAAGAGTAATGGGAAATTGGGAATTTGAAGCTTATGATGAAAAAAAACTGAACCTAACGTTTGACACCTACATTAGAGCTCTACAATAGTCAAGATAGAGGTAATCAATGGGGAGAAGAGGAACTTAGGTCTTTTAATGTTGTAAAATGCTTACACATCCACACTTTGTTAGGTAAAAGTTGTAAACACGATAATGGTTGTAAACGCTCGCATGCATAAACTAGATTCATTGTACCAAAGTTATCGACCTTCCATGGAGCCAAAAAATACAAAGAAGGGTAGAACCCCATTGCAAAGATGACAAATTCAACATTGCCTATTGCTTCACTCAGTTTAGCAACACCCTTTGTCACATTTGCCTTCACAAATTGAATTTTGGCATCATTAGTGGGGAAATTTTTCTTGGCATTGTCCACATCGCAGGCACTAGCCGTGACATTGAATCCTTTGGATAAGAGTTGGGTTACAATCTGTTTTATAGTGTTTCTTATGGTACCTGCAAAGAATATTGTTTTAGTCATCCTCTGCTCATCTGGTTCCCGTTTTCCATCCTTCTCCTCATTGAGGCTGCAAAATGTGATATGGAAACGTTGTAGGCAGGTGCTCACACGTGATGAGTGGGGAATTATATTGTGAAATATGGTCGGATAAGTGGCACCTAACATGTTTCTTTTTCTGATTCGTTTTCCTCTACAACTCAAGTTCTTTGAAAAAGTGACTCTGTGAGTAAAAGTGGTAGTTATCCACAAAATTGGAATTAAAGACAAAAAAAATACGCCCAATAGTTCTCTATTTTTCTCCACCATGAAGTAAAGTTGACCATAATAATGTGTCTTTGTGCCAAGAGAGAAATGTTGAACCTCAAAATTGTTCTTAATTTGGCACCCTTTTCCATCATTTCTTCTTCGTTTTTCACAAACTCATGACTTCAATCAGTGATAATTGACATATTCCACATCAAAGAAAGAATTTAGATGATCTCTACTTTATATTATGAAGTTTCTCATTATTTAGATGAATTTTTGTAATTAGCTACAGAATGCATGAAATTTTGTAGCTAACCTTTGTTTCTGCAGCCACCATTATTGTTTGACAGGTTTTGAGAAGAAAATAAGAAAGCGGGTCATATGGGTATCTCTGGAATGATCCACACATGGATCGTATCCCACTTACCTGTTCGAATTCAAAGAGGAATCGTGCCTATGCTCATGGTCAAGATCGGTCAAAGAACGAGATCAGCGGACGAAAGACTCCCGATTTTCTCTGACGTAGAAAATCGAGAGATAACTATGAAGAATTTGCTTCTATTTAGACGTCTAATTTCTATTTTATTTGCTATCTATAGGCGGAAATGCCTCAAACAGTTAAATAAAAAAACCAGTATAAATATCGGTCTGTTGAAACCGGGAAACCGTCTATTTTTTGTGATAATTCGGTGTATGCTTTCAAACCCTGTTTTGCTAATAAGAAGACCAGTTCTAGATCTTTGATGCACGCATATTCTAAGTATATTTCCGACTCATTCTGTTATAGAGGGCCCTTGAACGGAAAGGAGGCACGGAAAGGAGGTTTTTCTTAATTTTTTTGTATTTTAATTCCTGTAATTTAAATTTCCTGTTGATTCGTAGTTTTACTCTTGTCAATTCATAGTTAAATACACATTATTTTGATTTCTTGTAAATTCATAGTTTAAATTGCTTACTATTTTATAGATTAGTTTCATGGATGCTTTCTGAAATTAATTATTTTCATTTCGAGTTGACTGTGTAACCTTATGCTCGCTAAGTCATCTCAAGAATGTAAGATTTGGGCATTCGATCATACAACAATATTAGTTTTATTTTAAACATTCTTTATACTTGCCTTTGATTTCAATCAGCACTGTAATTTAAGTTCTTAGCAATAGAATTTATGCTTTCATTCCATGGAATAGAATTAGATTAAATTTATCCTTCAAACATTCTTATATCTAAAACTAGGACATAGTTAGATTAGAATTGTGTTTTAAAATAAATTAAATGCTCTGTTTTCATAGAATTAAAGCTTTCAATGGATAAGATAGAAAATGATTTCTGTTGAAGTGGTAAATCCCCTCTGCGGACAGAGGCGATCCCTACTAGCCCAGCAGGGGTCTAGCAACAAACAAACAATGCTATGACGCAAGCTCCTAGTTACGAATGAAAGACTTGGAATAGAAGCCTACCTGGATTCCAACGCTATGATCCGAAGAAGAGATGTCCCCGTCCTTCAGCCCTGGCAGATCACAATCCTTCCACGATCTCCGTGGATGAACACCTGCACACAGAAGAAACGAACAGATACATGCATAGGAACCAGCATACGTAACTAAAAATCGGTCAGAAAAGATATTACTCGCATCAACATGATAGAAAAAGGAGTGGAACCATAATCATAGTCATCTATTAAAGTGATAAACGAATAGAAGTTACAACCAAGTTCTGACGTCGCAGCTTCCTTCGAACGGGTCTCCGGTTGTCCACGTCTCACAAAGCTCGCCAAGGAAAGGGAAACCTCTCCAGAGTCTCGTAACGATGGTCTCCTCGCTTGAATGGGCCTTAAGGGAAAGAAGGGATTCTTTACAGCACAAAGGCACTTGGGAATAGGGAGATGCAAAGCTTCAGCACTTCAAGACTATCAACCTTTCAGCCCTTCATCAATGGATGAAGGTTATATTTATAGAGGAGAGGATGAGGTTGGGATCCCTACAATAGTGGAAGGGAGGCCTTATCCTTTGGGAGGTTCCCCATATGGTGGAAACAAGAGACCAAAGGAGGAAGGTCGTGGTTATTCAGGCGAAACCACTCCTGATGACTCATCCACGAAGTTGTTGTAATCGAAACTTCGCCTCTTTTTTAAAAAAATTTCCATAAACAGAGTGGCGCGGGTACAACACTGGGACAGAGCACCAATTGGCGCGGGCTCAGTGTTAATTTTCCCCCATTGGCGCGAGTACATAACGGGCTACCAGCGCCAATGCAAAAACATGTGTTTTTAGGGGTCTGCTCAGGAAATGATAAACATAAGAAATGTTGTCCTCATGGAAAGGGATGCAATGAAGGTATTTTCAAGGCTTGACATTGCTCACAGGTCACATAATGGGTCCTCCATTGTGCGGGACGGGGAATGGTAGGGACGGTGACAAATTACTGTGTAACAGATGCCCCCTAAAGCATGAGGCCCGAGAGAGAGAGAGGGGTGAAATTCTTTACGAGAACATGTCCAACTGAAGGCCCGCCGTCGGAAAACCTGCACAGAAAGATACAACTGATATCTCAAGTACATGATGTATATATATGGTATGGACGCAGCCATCCGAACAGAGTATGCTATAATCCGGATCTAGGGTATGGGCGCAGCCATCCAACTAATATCAAACAAATAGACTCAGGTATGGTCACAGCCATCCAATCATAGAGTCATGTACATAATGACAATAATCCACAATCGCAGCCTGGATTACAACAGACACAATCCAGGGTCTTGCGCTCCATCTCGACCCGAACAAGTACAAGTTCTAGCATGCGAATGTGTGAGTTGATGTCGAACATGCAAGAACATCGTCTGATTACCAGCCAATGATGAAAGCTGTTAACAGACGCGAGAGAAACCACCAATAATGACGATGGTCCTCAAGGTACTACAGGTACAATATACGGCGTGTGAATAAATGAGCTGACGTCGAACACCCGCAGAATCATCCGATCGGAGGCCAATGATGAAAACCTCACGTCGAATGCGACGAACCTGCCATTAAGGCATGCAGGCTCCAAGGTACCATCAGGAGTCTCTAGACCAACTTCCTGGATAATGAGTTGAAGTCGACAGGAAGTGACCTTGATCGAAGGTGGGCCATAATGATTCCCACATCATCGACACGAGACAGAGAAACATAATGTTTTGTTGTGAATCAGGACCATATGAGAAACAGAGGAAGGTTGAAATTTGCAGAGGCCAACTTCTCTTGAACACATGAACGGCACGACAGTGGACTTGGAAGTATTTGACATCAACGGATCAGGGGTCATGGCGACGAGGCAGTGAACAGATGAGAGGTCAAAAGAGATTACCCAAACCCATGGAAGCAAAGTGAAGAAACGAGATGAGATGTCCCCAACCCGACACGAATGCGGACAAGTGCCATGTTCAAGAGCGACATACTGCCAATGACAACGACGATGCTTCCATTTTTCCCCCACCATTTCGGTGAGTACCTCTTTATTTTTACACAAGCTTGAAGAGGATACCATATGCTTGTCATATAAATCCGTCCTTTGGACGAATCCATCCTAGTACATTTAACGAGCCCTAGGAAGGAAAAACTCGAATAACGTCATGATTGACAATTTCCGATGTCATCAGGGTTTAACGAGTCTGACAAAGGAAGAACTCGGCGTCTTTTCATGTTTAGAGAGTTTGAAAAGACAGCGGAAAAGAAAACTCCACAGGTCCCTTTTCGTAAATAGTTCCCTAGATCCGAAAAGGTAGAAAACAATATCCGGGAAAACCTCCTAGTCGCAATAGGCTAGGGTATGCCTTTTTCGTAATCAATCCATCCCAGCCCGAAAAAGGGTTAAACTTATACTGGGTAGATGTCGATTCGTGGCCACTTTAACGAGATCGAAACGACAAGGGCCTCGGCAATCTTTTCATGTTTAGAGAGTCAGAAAAGAGCTAAAAGATGACTCCTCCTGGAGGAACGAGTGGTATAAAGGGTAGCGACTGGTTCCGGTAATGGTGGAACTGCTCAGAACAAGTAAAAGTTAAGAGGCTGGCTAACAAGACCACTCATCGCAGCGGTTCCTCAGGAATGGGTAAAACAACCAAGTGAAGGCATATGATCGGCCAAGCAGATAGTGACGATGGAGTGAGAAAACCAAGGTTCATCTGGCAAAAACAGGCTGATAAAATGGCAATCACAAGGGGTAAAGGGAAAGGTTTCATTTTTACACAAGCTTGAAATCAGGAAACTCTGCTTGAAGTTGGTTTCATTTTTACACAAGCTTAAAACAAAGATAAACTGTGCTTGAAATCGGTTTCATTTTTACACAAGCTTGAAACGGAAACAAACTATGCTTGAAATAGTAAGCATGCCCCCCAGCATGGTGACTCAATTCGAGGTACATGCCCCCCAAGCTGCAGTCCATATGAAAGGCAGATGGAGTGAAGGTTCAAGTTACAAGATCTAAGAAAGACTCGACTGGGATTTTACGAGATCTAATCAAAGACTCGAATTGAACAAGAACGTGTTTCATTTTTTTAACGAGGTTGACACATTAAAAGAACTATCCTCATGACACCTTGTTTCATGGTTTAAGGAGCTTGGCACAAGACAAGGAACTCTGCTCCGACAACCTTGTTTCATTTTTTAAGGAGCTTGACACAAGACAAGGAACCATGCTCCGACGACCTTGTTTCATTTTTTAAGGAGCTTGACACAAGACAAGGAACTATGCTCCGAGATCCTGGTTTCATTTTTTAAAGAGCTTGACCCAGGGAGGAAACCGTGCTCTAACCGACTTACATCAAAATGAACAAGAAGGCGGTGCTTCCTAGAGTTCCACTCCTGATGGAAGGGAAACATCCTGGAAGTCAGGACCCAATGCCCCCAGCACATTATGCACAACGGCATCATCACTGAGCACAGGCACGGGGTAAGTAGACACATAGTTGACCTGCGGTGGAGCAGATACAACGGGTGGATAAAAACCCGGAGGGGGTGATGGTGGACCAGTTGCCACGGTAGGACCAAAGAACGAAAGCTGATCAATGGTCACGATCCGTCCTTCATGTGGGAAGCACATCACGCGAAAGAGGGAGGAGACGAGCGCTCCCATGGCATAAGTGTAATCTCGCCCCAGGAGTAGATTGAAATCCAAGGGGCCTGTAACGACCATCACGTCCATATGGACGGTTTTACCTCCCAAAGTAACAGGTAACCTTGGAAGGATCCCCAACGGTTGACTCGTTCTTCTATTGAATGTCAACAGATTCTGCGTAACAGGCGCAAGCGGTGGCGAACCGAAAGCTTGCCAGGTAGTTGAAGACAGAATACTAACAGACGCACCTTCGTCTATAATGGTACTGGGTACAACCACACCAAGAGCCTGCACGGTGAGCTCGAAAGGCACATAAGACGGCAGGCGAAATCCTGCAAATCGGTTCCAATCAAAGGAAGCAACCAAACTACTCGGAGGGGCTACCATCGAAATGCGAAGGTCTTCCCCTGATGTTACGGAAGCAGAAGCCTCCTCCATGACCTCCCTCTCGAAGGTGGGAGAAATATCCTCTGCAACTTCCATCTTGGGAGGCGGAGGAGCGACTTCTTGAAGTACAGGGACAGGAGAATCTTTCTCCAAGTCTGAAGAATCTGAAGAGACCAGAAGGACATGAGGGGTGTGAGATCCACTCTCGACAGAAAAGACCTGGTGCACCGCGGACGGGGCCAGTTCAACCAATCCCACGACCAATGGTTGGTTGGGAATGGATTCCTGAATTTGAATTTCCGAGGGAGCGGGATCGACCAAGGATGACTCTTGACCAATCGTAGGATCAGCTGGTGGAGGACTCAAAGAAAGCTGTTTATAACCAGCCGGGAGGCATGGTGTAGAAACACTCGGCGTTCGAGTGCTGTAAAAAACCGATACTCCTCCGGAGAGATATTCTCCGGTATAGCGTGCTAGAGAAATGTCTTCGAGAGTTGGCCCGGATCTAGTAGCGATGCCGAGACAACGGCGAAGAAGCGACCACACAAACGTGGGTCGCACGGGAACAAGAGTGACGGCGTCGAAGGAGACACCCGGGTGTAGTGGCGGTGGCCTCGAGCGAGAGATAATATTCCCATAGGCGGCGGTGAGGGATAATCGACCCAGATGCGTGTTCCCTGTGGCAAAGAAGGACCAGCCGACGATGTGGTAGCCAGTTCAGACTCATCTCCCTCAAACAATCTACGAGGGATGCGCTGGTAGTCATCAGACCCGGGAATTTCCTCACCAGAATCACTCATGGTTGATCCTGCCGTTAAATCACGCAGAAGACGGCGAGGACTAGGAGGAAAAACAGCAGCAATAAACGGTGAACCCGATGTAAGAGAAAGGAAATCAGCTCCTAATCTCAGTTCAGACAGAGGGTCCGAAAAAGGGCCAGTGGAAGTCAACTGGCTCTCCAAAGGGTTGCTCGGCGAGGACCGGTCCCCCGTCAGGGAACTCGGAAACAACAGGCTGCTGTGGTTCAACAGAAGGCTCAGAAGCCTCTGAAGAATCGTCCGTGTAAGGACTACCAGTAGACGAAACCGAGGGTTCCGCCACCGTGACAAAAGACTAGAAGAAGAGAGCACACACACACGGGCTGAAAACGAGTTAAGACACACGATCAAACAGTCACAAGCAATATCTAAACGGGTGTGTAATCGTGGGAGATTGATTTTACCACATTGGAAAATAAACAAATCCTACCGTTTCATATTTTAAGAGTCGAGAAACGATAAAAAGATGACTCTATCTCTTTCAGAGTTGACACAAGCGTGAAAGGACAAGCGCTTGACGGTCTTTTCAAGTTTAGGGAGTCAGAAAAGACCAAATGACTGCTCAGGAAAAACTAAGCACAAAGGGTGTACCAAATATCCGTGAACTGCAATATACACCTTGGTTTCAAAAATGAAACAGAAATCGACCAAGGACTTTCCGTACGTGCAGGTAGTCTCCCCGAATGCTGTGTTCGGTGTATCACGGGTATAGGGCGGCAGACTCGGCTTCCTGTGGATAAAGGATCGAAAACCTATAGGGGTCTCCCTTTATATACGCGACGGTACGGGGAGCGCAAGTCCGTACTAGCGCTGTCTAAAGCCAACAGGCGAACGACAGCTGCTAGGTTTAACGACGCCGGAACACGTCTCTAGCCTAGACCTTCTAAATGTGTTTCGTTAAGTTCTAATGTTGCCTTAGGTTAATTGAATGAATTTTACAGTTTATCTTCAATTAAGTTTCAATTTCCAGGCCCTATCGTATGTAGTGTCTCCTAAATGCAAGCTATATGCCACGGTGCAACATTTCGTTCGATGAAAACTAGTTAAATGAGAGTTGAGAGCTTTTATGCAAACGAAATGAACGGAGTACAAACAAGAATGTCTCTAATGCAACTAATGCAATTGCACACTTTTCACTCAAACACTAATTACTAGCAATATGGAAAAGATCACAATTTGCACTAATTTAACAAAAGTAAAAGAGATTATATTTTTTTTTTTTTTTTTTCAATGTTTAATGGCTAATGTGCACCGAAAACAAAAGGAACAATTTGAGAAATGATATCTAAGAGAGCGAAGCAAACAACATTCACTCAACGAAACAAGCAACCAAATCTCTAAATCGACCCAAAGTCCCTCAAAGCAAAGAAAGACTTGAAAACTTCCGATGGACCGTGTGATCTAGGTCCAAAGCAAGGCAAACGAATTCTGAATGAAGGAATGAACAATCACTCAAAAGACGCAGAAAAACAATCGAAGACTGTAAAGAGAGCGTGGAGAATCAATCAACAAGTTGACAGGACAATCAGAACACCAAAACTCCCAATGGAGGGCTCGATTCACTAAGCCACTAGATGCCCTAGGGCTCAAATCGTGAAATCGATAGACAGAGGCAAACAACCAAAGGAAAGCGGTGAATTCCAGTCAAACAAGACTCCAACACACTCAGACAATCAGAAAATCAAGAAGAAAAGTACTGGTCAAGCTCAGAAAGCCGAAAAAATGAAGAAACTCAAAAAAGTCACAGGGGTGGCGCGACTGTGGCCTTGAAACTGGCGCCAGAGGCGGATTGGCGCGAGACAGACAACTGCAACAAGCGCCAAGTGGCGCGACTGTCGGGTTAAAACCCGCGCCAGTCGAGTTCTTCAATAAAAATTAAAAAACAAGCTACTCTGAAAGTAGACTAATACAAGCTAAGCAAACCAAGAAGCTAAAATAGTGAAAGAATCCAACCCAGAAGGTTCATCAAGCGAGGAGAAACAATCAAAGCGAACCAATCATAAACGGGACAAGGAAAGCCGGACGTTCCCCAGTGGAGTCGCCAATTTGTTGAGGAGGTAAATCCCCTCTGCGGACAGAGGTGATCCGTACTAGCCCAGCAGGGGTCTAGCAACAAACAAACAATGCTATGACGCAAGCTCCTAGTTACGAATGAAAGACTTGGGATAAGAGCCTACCTGGATTCCAACGCTAGATCTGAAGAAGAAGATGTCCCCGTCCTTGAGCCTTGGCAGATCACAATCCTTCCAAGATCTCCGTGGATGAACACCTGCACACAGAAGAAACGAACAGATACATGCATAGGAACCAGCATACGTAACTAAACATCGGTCCGAAAAGATATTACTCGCATTAACATGATAGAAAAAGGAGTGGAACCATAATCATAGTCATCTATTAAAGTGATAAACGAATAGAAGTTACAACCAAGTTCTGACGTCGCAGCTTCCTTCGAACGGGTCTCCGGTTGTCCACGTCTCGCAAAGCTCGCCAAGGAAATGGAAACCTCTCCAGAGTCTCGTAACAATGGTCTCCTCGCTTGAATGGGCCTTAAGGGAAAGAAGGGATTCTTTACAGCACAAAGGCACTTGGGAATAGAGAGATGCAAAGCTTCAGCACTTCAAGACTAGCTTGCCATGGATCTGAGCAAGCTTTTATAGATGGGGAAGGAGGGAGTTGGGATCCCTATTATTATGGGATTGGCCCTATCAACAAGGAAGGTTCCATGGGAGGTGGCAAAACCAATTCCCTTCCATAGAACTCTCGCAGCCAAACCTCCCAACTCAAGATAGGCAGTGGTTTGTGAGTTTGTTTGAACTCAACTTCCGCCATCCATATTTAAAAAACAGTCCCTAAAATGGGTGGCGCGAGTGCTGCTCTATGACAGAGCGCCAAGTGGCGCGACCTCTTTACAGGATTTCCCTGATTGGCGCGAGCACTGAACTGTCTACCCGCGCCAATGCAAAAAGAGCTGTTTTTCATGGATTTTGCAAGGAGATGTCTCAAGGGGAAATGAAGCTCATACTCAGAGGGATGCATTGATGATGTTTTCAAGGCATGACAGTGTTCACAGGTCACATAATGGGTCCTCCATTGTGCGGGACGGGGAATGGTAGGGACGGTGACAAATTACTGTGTAACAGATGTGAAGTTCGAGGAGGACAGGCTTTCAGGAGGTCACGGGAGTTAAGAGTATCTGGATCAGCCA